>VDFB02200212.1:0-10508 GCA_007258455.2 Sequoia sempervirens
AGAATAACCAAAATCAAAGGCAACCCCGACTACCCAAACAGTTCCCCAGGAGTCGCACATACACCCCCTTGGGTGAGCCCATTGAAGAAGTCCTCAAGAAACTCCTTCAAAATGGTGTCATAACACTTGACGACCCAAAACCATATGACCCAGGGCAGTTTAAACCATTTTGGTGGGACGACAATGCGTTTTGTGATTATCATCGAGCAAAAGGACATAAAACCTCCTCCTGTCGACAACTGAAAAATCTGGTACAAGACCTTATCGAGAATCGTACCATTGAGATAGGTGGACCACAATTTGCATCTAATTCAGACCATACCATACACAAGAACCCACTGCAGGACCATGGTTCTAGTAACCCTTCCACGTCAAAATCCAATAACAATAATCGAGCCAACCATGCCCGTATTGCATATGACTATTCTGGGGGACCTATCATAAATCATATTAGAACAACTGCTGAACATGTCAACACAGTTACTGTCAAAAATTCCTCTGAATGCAATGTCACTACCCTTGGGGGAAAAGTCACCATAGCTGGCCCTCCTCCCAGACAACCAAAGATAACAATTGTTGGCCCATCCACCCAACAATCGCAGTCCAATCCATTACCCAAACAATCCCAGCCTAAAGGAAATTTTAACCTCATTGATCAACTTGGGAAGACACCTGCAAAAATTTCTATACTTGAGTTGCTACGTATTTCCCCAGCTCATAAGGCTATACTCGACAAAACATTACAAGAGTCTTCTATTCCCCAAGACATTGATGTCAATCAATTTGAGGCCATGGTGGGATATCTTACCGCTCCCCACCATATAACATTTTCAGACCAAGACTACTCATCGTCCAAATCCAATCATAATGATGCCCTTCACATTGAAGTTTTTATCCATAAGCATAAGGTCAGACGAGTGTTAGTAGATGGCGGAGCAGGACTGAACATATGCTCCTTAAAATTGGTCAAGGCCCTAGGCTTTTCTGATGCTTGTGTAGACGCTACAAAGAGCATTGTTATCAAGGCATATGATGATGAAGAACGTTCCTCTCGGGGCGTAATTACACTTCCAATTCGTATTGGACCAGTCATTGTGGACACCACTTGTCAAGTCCTGGATCTAGAACTTCCATACAATATTTTACTTGGTCGACCTTGGATTCACGCCTTGAAAGTTGTCCCTTCCACGTATCACCAGTGTTTGAAGTTTCCCTTTGAAGGCACTGAGATTACCATATATGGAGACCCTGACCCATTTCAATATTGTACCAATTTGAGAGGTATCTCAGAGCGCCAAGTGCCTATCAACAGTGAAGCTTCGACATCTTCATCCTCTAAATTCATTGACCCATCAACACTTGCGAAACCTCTCACATCCACATCCACTGCCACAACATCCACTTCTGCTTCTTCGGCAACCATGACCACCTCCATGACATCTACCACTTCATCCATCACCCCAAGCATCGACGCAAGTATTAAGATCCAGGACCAAGGGTGTGGAGAGTATAAGTTGAATACGTCCTATTGCATAATGAGGATGCCTAAGTCTCCCCAAGTCTACGGCAAGCCTTGCTTCATGTTAGAGTCAAAAGAAATTTTTAGAGTCCCTCCAAAAATAGTATTCATAAAGTGGGGTGAAATGAGTCAAGAGGACATTGACAACGTGCTATCTTGGATTTATAGAGAACCAGAGGATCCAACTCCCTTGCCAGTAAAAATGTATGGTAAAGGATATGACATGATAAAGGAAAAAGGCTACGATGGAATTAGTGGCCTCAGCAAGCACAAGACAGGAAGGCAAGAACCTCTAGCACCTAAAGGAAGACCTAAACATCTTGGGTTAGGGTTAGGACCAGGAGAATCTGGCGATCATAGTACCAATGCGCTTTCTAGCGAGAGAGTAAATGCTTCAGACTGTGTCGAGACAATTGAAGATCCCCTTTCTGAAATTGACTCCCACAAATGGGAATTTGGCTCCCAACGATCCCTAAGTGACTGTTGCCTTGATGACTTGTTCCTTGAACTTGGAGAGCCTACATTTGAAGAGAGATTCTAGAAAATGTTCAAAATTGACACGACACCAAACAACACCTAGTCCAGATCCTCTTCTACTCCTATTGACCATAATCCCGACATACTCGTCCACCCTACTGAACCTAATGACCATCATTCAGATTCATTTGAATTGCCACATGACACTACTGACCCAAACTCCACTCCCTTTGTTCCTTACTTTGCTGATGAGTGTGAATCAAGCGAGGTAGAGTACTGGATGGAATCGGATATAGAGCCTGATGATGACAATTTTATCTTTAACCTCTCTGAATCTGTCGGCATGCTTTCCGCGTCCTACCCACCGTTCACCAATACTGATGATGGTATTTCCTTAGTCTACCCACAACTAATCGATTGGGATCAAGAAGGCCCGCCAATTATGGACATATTTCAAAATGATGAGGCCATTGCAGAATTCATGGGACTGCGTGAGGGTATACCAAGTGGAGACCACAAGGCTGGATTTTCCATTGACCTAGATTGTGCTGCTTACTTTGGGGAGACTGCTCCATCCTCTAGTCAGAAAATGAAAAATAAAAATAAGGTAAAAAATGACACATCTTTAGGTGAAAACCACACGGCACCTTCTAATGATAAAGCAATAAAAATAAAGGACGTTCCTAAGGATGGAGAATTGGACTTTCTCCCCGTAACTCAAGAAAAATCGGCCATGCTCATAGAAGACACTATAGAAGTAAACATATCTACAGCAGAAGATCCTAATATGGTCCTCTTTGCGGCATCTTTGACAGAGGAAGAGAAACCTGAGTTCCACAAATTCTTTTCAGAGCGTAAGGTCAACTTTGCATGGTCTTATGCCGATATGCCTGGGTTGGATCCAGAACTTGTCTTGCACCATTTGCCATTATTTCCAGAGGCCAAGCCAGTGAAACAGAAGCTACGAAAGATGCACCCACAGATCGCCTTGTTAGTGAAAATAGAACTTAAGAAATTGTTAGATGTGGGATTCATACGGTCCATAGACTATGCCGAATGGATATCAAATCTTGTACCAGTCACAAAGCCAAACGGTCAAATCCGCATCTGCACAGATTTTCGGGACCTGAATAAAGCTTGTCCAAAGGATGACTTTCCCTTGCCAAACATCGATATCATAGTGGACCTTACAGCAGGATATGAGATGTCCCTCATGGACGGTTTTTCCGGTTATAATCAAATTCGTATTGCCCCTGAAGATCAACACAAAACAACCTTCATATGTCCTTGGGGCACATACTGTTGGAACGTCATGCCTTTTGGTCTTAAGAATGCAGGTGCCACATACCAGAGAGCCATGACAACCATATTCCATGACATGATGCACAATATAATGGAAGATTATGTAGATGACCTTTTGGCAAAATCTTTGACACGAAAAGACCACTTGAGGGTGTTAGACAAAATTTTCAAGAGATTGGAAGAATACAAGGTCCGCTTGAATCCAAAGAAATGTGTCTTTGGCATAACATCAGGCAAACTTTTGGGGTACATTGTTTCTCGTAGAGGCATTGAGGTCGATCCTGCCAAGGTGAAAGCCATATTAGACATGCCTCCTCCAAAAAGGATAAGTGAACTTATGACATTGCAAGGGAGGTTACAATCCATCCGATGCTTCATAGCACAATTGGAAAACAAGTGTCACCCATTTCAATATCTTCTGCGCAAAAGTATCCCTTTTGTGTGGACAGATAAATGTCAGGAGGCCTTCCAACAAATAAAAGAATATCTACTGTCACCACCTGTTTTAATGCCACCAATTGAAGGGAAACCTTTGATTCTATACATTTCTACAACAACTTCAGCACTGGGGGCATTACTGGCTCAAAACAACCATGAAGAAAAGGAAAGGGCCATATACTACATCAGTAGGACACTGGTTGGATATGAGCTAAATTACACAACCATCGAACGTGCTTGCCTAGCAGTTGTCTTTGCTGCTCAGAAATTAAGACACTACATGTTGAATCACCAGACACACTTAGTGGCAAAGATTGATCCCCTGAAATATATCCTAAGTCGCGCAGCATTGATAGGTCACCTAGCAAAATGGGTAATGATCTTGAGTGAGTATGATATTCAGTATGTTGAAAGAAAGGCGATAAAGGGACAAGTGATAGCAGACCAACTGGCAGACGCACCTATATAGGGTGATCATCCACTAGTAGCAGACTTTCCAAATGAGTCAATATTTCATACAGAACCTAAGTCACCTTGGAGGCTATATTTTGATGGATCTCATACTAATCATGGCTCGGGGGCAAGAATATTGTTTATCACCCCTCAAGGAGACTCCATTCCTAAGTCCTTTCGCATTGCTTTTCCATGTACAAATAATGTGGCAGAATATGAGGCACTTGTCACAGGACTCAGAATGGCCATCAAATGGAAAATTAGAACACTTCATGTCTATGGCGATTCTCAATTGGTCATTAACCAAGTCAATGATGACTATGACACTAAGGACGAGAAATTAATGCCTTACAAATGAATGGTTGATAGCTTTCAAACATATTTTCACATGGTGACTTTTGAGCAAGTTCCAAGAACACAAAATAAGGCAGCAGACGCAATGGCCACAATTGGCTCTCTCCTAGACATTCCTAGTAATGTGCCTCAATTTGAATTTTTGGTAGAACAACTTTTGGTTCCTGCATATGACATACTAGAATCAGAGATGGTTTGTGAGCTTGTTGGTCCCAATTCTCCATGGTATCAAGACATTTATGACTACCTCAAGTCCCAAACCCTTCCCCCCAACCTATCCAATAACCAACGAAAGTCCTTTATCCGAAAAGCCGCTAGATACACCATCCTCAGTGACACCCTTTACCGTCGTAGCTTTGATAACTCCCTTCTTCGATGTCTTGACACTGATGAAGCACGAACGACCTTGCAAGAGGTACATGAGGGTATATGTGGATCCCATTCAAGTGGTCCTACTTTAGCCAAAAAGATAATGAGACTTGGGTATTACTGGCCAACCATTGAGAAAGATGCACTTGAATTTGTCAGAATGTGTCGCCAATGTCAGATACACAGTGACTTGATTCATGCACCAGCACAGGAACTTCGGCCGATTACATCTCCTTGGCCCTTCGCACAATGGGGACTCGACCTCGTGGGCAAGATCCATCCTACCTCATCCAATGGCCACAAATTCATCATTACCGCCACTGAGTACTTTACTAAGTGGATTGAAGCCATCCCACTCACTTACATTACCGACAAACAAATTTCCAAGTTTATCCTCAACTATATCATCTGTCGATATGGTATTCCACAATCCATAATCACAGATAATGGTCGTCCCTTCAAAAATCAGGATGTCCGTGAACTTTGTGAACGCTTCCATATCCGACACCACTTCTCCACGCCTTACTACCCACAAGGAAATGGTCAAGCTGAGGCATCTAATAAAACGATCATCAAACTTCTTAAGAAAACCGTCAATGATGCTGGTCGTGACTGGCACATACAACTCAATCCTGCTTTGTGGGCATATCGCACTAGCATCCGTACTCCCACTGGAGCCACTCCATTCGCCCTCGTCTTTGGAGCCGAAGCCATCTTGCCCATAGAGGTTGAAATTCCATCCCTACGAGTCTCTATGAAAGGTCTAATCACTGATGAAGAATATCGACAGTCACGACTGCATGAATTAGAAATGCTAGATGAACGCAGACATAATGCCTTGAACCACTTACAGGCATATCAAAATCGTCTTTGTAGAAGCTACAACAAAAGAGTGATGACTCAAAAATTTGACATTGGTGACTTGGTTCTCATGCAGAATCCTAAGAATCAGTCTGACAGAGAAAAACCAGGCAAGTTTGAGCCCAATTGGCTGGGTCCGTACATCATCACCGCATCATTTGGTTCTGGTGCATATCAGTTGGCTACTCTAGATGGTGAACAATTAACAGAGCCAATCAACAGTCTGCATTTACGCAAGTTTTATACATAGCATCAGAAAGTCTAGCCGACAACCATTAAAAATACAAAAAAATGGAAAAATACAAAAATATCGTCACTTGGATGAAAACTTGGCAAACAGGCATCCTGGTGACACCAAAAAAATGAAAAAATTGACAAAAATAAAAGAGAAATAATTCATCCAATAGTGAAAACCTGGTAAACAGGCACTTTGGATAAGTACCATGGTGAAAACCTGGCAAACAGGCACCATGTGTAGTCGGTCATTGCTTTGACATCTACTATCACTCTATCTACCTTCATCCATAATAAACATCCATTTTGCTAAGATTTGTCAGAACGTTTCACCTGGACATCATGACATTTTTTTCCATGGCCGACAGTGGTTGACATCAAAGTCTTGCGCATCGCCTATTATCCATACTAGTCACGTTCTTTCCATCAACTTGACTAGGGGCAATATTTTATCATGAGACTGCAGTGGGTATCGCACATGGTCTTGACAATCGAAAAAGTCCTGAAAATTTTCTAAAAATCATAAAAGTCTGAAAAATCCACAAAAATCCTAAAAGTCACGAAAAATCCACAAATAAAAAAAATCACGAAAAAGACCTAAAATTGAAAATGCGAAAAGACCTAAAAGGTGAAAAATGTCGAAAAAGACCTAAAAATTAAAAAATGTCCTGAAGAAAGCACAAAAACATCCAAATAACATCACAAATCCCAAAAATAGAGTCAAAATTAGTCATGTCATTCGTGTTATTCTTTGTCAATAGTCAAACTATGTGGTCTCTGCGCATTTGCTACGTAGGCAAGGCCATCAGTCGATGTGCCCCCGAGGCCCCCTAGGTTCAGTCCCTTAGGGTTTGTCAGGTCAAGTCAAAACATGTCAATTTGTCTTCAATGTGTCTGTTTATCCCAGTCGAACTACGAGGTCTCTGAGTGCATGACGTAGGCAAGGCCATCTGTTGATGAGCCCCCGAGGCCACCTAGGTCAGTCCTTTAGGGTTCGTCATGTCAGTCAAATAAGTTAGACATAGTCACACTCAGAAACAAGACAATCATTTGAATGTCAACATTCAAATCAATAGACAACATAGCCCAGTCAGTCATCAAGCCAAACATCCGTCAAATTGCCAACACAATGTCAACCTAGTCACTTTATGGTCCCCTTCAAGATGTGTCCTTCTTGGAATTGGACCCCATCAAAACGTCATTGACCTTTTCAGGATGTGTCCTTCCTGATGACAGGCTTCATCACATAGTCATTGGCCTTTTCAGGATGTGTCCTTCCTGATGACCGGCTTCGTCACATAGTCAACCTTTTCAGGATGTGTCCTTCCTAACAACAAGCTTCATCACATAGTCATTGGCCTTTTCAGGATGTGTCTTTCCTGATGACAGGCATCGCCAAAATGTCAATACTGTCAGACTCTTCAAATTGTCAAACTGTCAAACTATCACACAATCAACCTTCGACACACAAATCTTGGCAAACATATTGAATGGCTGTTGATTTTTCTGGTCTATTTTGTTTTATCTTTTTATTGTTTTGTCTCTTGGTCATGTTACTAGCTACCTCAAGGATATCCCATGAAGGATTTAAAGGTGCAATGATGTCTCATGACCTAATTTTCCTTGATTGTTGTCTTTGGTGTTCTTGACAAAAAGACTGGGGCAACTTGGCCTTTAGTATGAGTTAGGACATTCCTTGTCTGTGGCTGTCTGTTTTTACAAGTGGACGACCTTGCACACCTTGGTCTATGTCATATCATGGTGTTTGTTTTCCATTTGTCACATTTTACTGCCCAATGATGATTACGCAATGCCTATGATGTTATTTGGCAAAATATTGAAGTATTCCTTTTTCATCATCACATCCTTGATTTCCACGCTATCATTTCTTCTATTCCTTCATCCTCTACTCCTCTCATCCATTTCGAGAGCACACTCATGTTCTTTGAACCTGCCTGTCCTCTCGAGGGGGCATACCACTACATCCTCATCATCCTTCCTCTCCTCACTTTCAAACTGGGGCATATTTTTTACTTGTTCTTTGACACAATGCGATAAACTACATCATGTCAAAGAGGGGCAAAATGTAGACACATAAAAATGGCCTCGCCTTGCAAACCATATTTCATACAATGACCATGCTTCTTACTCACATAATGCAATTATTTAATCAGGTCCTAATGTCATAATTATTCCTCCATGATTATTTAAATAAATAAATTGCATTTATTTATTTAGATATGTCACTAATTAGTCCTTATGCCTTCTAATAATTCTCCATTTAACCATTTATCCTTCAATCAAATAAATTTATTTATTTAGCCCACTTTCCATCCCACCAAAACAAATAATTAAAATAATTATAAATATCAAGTCTTTTATCTCATTCCCATTTATGAATTAAATCATTATTTAATTCATAAGTCAACATTCTCCACAAATTAAATAATTTCTATTATGCCAACTACCTATTTTTCTCACCATTGATTTGATTATCTCCAATTAAATCTCAACCCTTCATTTCAAGGCTTGCCCTAACTTTGACCTAATGTTGCCCTAACCCTAATCATCCTTATCACATTGAATCCTAGCCATTGATCTTAGGGCTTCACCAACTTTTAATCCTGTCCGTCCATTCACCATTTGGAACTCTTTAAAAGGCCCTCTCTCAAGTCATTTTAGACACAACACACACAAGTTATTTTCAGCATGCTTGAGAGCTTTTGAGCACTTGAGCAATCACATTACTTCAATATTTTGCTTGGCTTTGTCATAGGTTATAGTTGCACTTCAAATTTGAGGGCAATTATATCATTTTCAGCAAGATGCAGAAGACCAATGGAGGTGAATCAATGGAGGCTTGAAGACTAGGTGAATTTGTTTCATACTCTCATGTTTCTTGCTTTCATTGTTCTCCATTGTTATTAGGGATTTAATGGTTTTATGCTATTTGCAATCTAACATGAAAAAATTTCTCTAATTACAATAGCCACAAGATAGACTAGCGTGCATAATATCTAGTATAGTAGCAGTCAAATACAATAGTCCACCAATCATAAATCAATACTTGCTCTAATCAACCTAAGGTGAATCATCATCTTTACCTAGTTTTCAACCAGTCACCATAGGAGTACATAATAGTTTGGAACCATCCATCCCAAACTTCTTCAACATCTCTTTGACATACTTAGACTATGAAATAAAAATTCCTTTCTTTTTCAAATTAATTTGTAGCTGAAGAAAGAAATTCATCTCTCCAAACATAGAAATTTCAAATTCTTTTTGCATCTCTTTTGCAAACATCTTGCACATATTTTCATTTCCTCCAAAAATAATGTCATCAACATATACAATTATAACCAATATTTTGTCATTTACAATCCTAAAATATAGATTACTATCTATTGTTTCTTTATTGAAACTAGGTTGAATCAAATGCCTATCTAACCTCATACCAAGCTCTAGGAGCTTGCTTCAATTATAAGGCTTTCTTCAATCTTCACACACAATGAGTTGATCTAACAATTGGGAGATATACCTATTTGTATATGAACCTCTTGTACAGATAGCGTTGAGAATTTGATATCCATCGATAGACTTAAAAGTCTTTATGAGAAAAAATGTAGAACATCCTAAAGCTTCCATTCTTGCTTTCACGGAAATTTTTTCTTGAAAATATATTCTTTCTACTTGTGATTAGCCTTTACACACAAGCCTTGATTTTTTTCTAACCACTTCTCCATTCTCATTCAACTTATTTCTGAATACCCACTTTGATCCAATGATGTTTTTACCTACTGGTCTTGGGACCAATTCCCAAGTTTGATTCTTGTCAATTTGCATAAGTTCTTCTTCCATGTCTTTCATCCGTTGCTTATCTTTAGATGCTTCACTTACAATCTTTGGTTCAATCTCATTAAATAAACATAGATTTAATTCAGTAGTGTTAGTTAATGCTTCTATTCAATACTCCTTTAGTCTTATATCCAATAATATGTTTTTTTAAATGATTCTTTTGTACATATCTAGGTGTCTTCGATGAAACCACTAAAGCTTCTTCTTCTTTTTCATTCAATTCATCCTGATTCTTTTGCTCATCCTTTTCCTATTCTTCCACAACCTCTTCAATTCTTACACAATCAAGTTCATCAAATACATATCCATCAATGTCAATTGAATTCTTCATTGTTTTGTCAACATTGAAATTTGCACTCTCCACAATATTTCTTAGTATTTTATTGAAACATCTATATGCTTTTCTGTTAGTAGAATATTCAAGAAAAATACCTTCATACTTCTTACATAAAAATTTCCCAAAGTTTCTTCATCTCTTCTAATATAACATTTGCTTCTGAATACCTTGAAATATTTAACAATAGGAATTATTCCATGCCATAGCTCATATGGGGTCTTCATACTATTTTATCTTTCATGAACTTGATCAAATACATAAAAAATAGTATGAATAGCTTCTTTCTAGTAAAGTTATAGTAAACTAGCC
>VDFB02200213.1:0-13286 GCA_007258455.2 Sequoia sempervirens
ATGTGAAGATGTAATAGGTCTTAAGGAGTGGTACATGTGTCAAATACTCACCCTAGAAGAACTCCTATGCCTCTAGGAGATCTCCAACTATTTCACCCATTTTTCACATGTCCTTTAAGCATGTTTAAGGGAGGATATGGTAGTTTGGAGGAGTATTGGTCTGTCATAACCCAATTTTATTGCATATTTATTATAATATGGTAAATTTAATTATTCAAGAAATTCAATAAATATTAAATGGAAATTTTGAAATTTTTGAAAATAGAATGAAAGAAGTTGACTGATGTTGACTATACGATCTTTTGAAATTATCTTATATGTTATCAAGAATTGAATGTTACTAATAAATTTTGCAAGTGCAAGTGTGTGCAGTTGCAGGGTGATAGGTTGAAGGACGAGAGCATAGTTGAAGTAGGATTGTTTAGTCAAATCGAATGGTAAGCTAGATGGAATCTGGGTGCACACACCACAATTGGCATGATATCTGCATTTGAAAATTCATATAAGAGGGTATGTGCAGGATCATCATGGAAAAAAATGCCCTTAAGAGGTGATGAAATTTAGAAAAATCAGAGTTAGGCAACTTGACGTAAAAATTTGAATAAGTTATCTATATTATTTCAAAAATATGTAAGAATAGAATCTGTAGAAAATTGAATGTAGTTTCTAAACTACTAAGTTTATTTTAAAAAAAAAACTATTTGGTGAAAATTTGAAATTTTAATGCAGTAGTACTTAAATTTCAAGGAAAAAATAAGTAGGTGTCTGTCTGACCACCCTAACCACAATAAAATGATAATATTTTTTATGAGATTTTAGATATAAGTAGAGGACTCATGTCCCAATGTGATGCATGTTTTTTTGTAATTTTTTCCAAGTAAATAATTAATTATGAATTTTTTATTACAACTTTTAAAAAATATAAAAAATCGTATGTCTGACCACCTTAACTTGGTCAAAACTTCATGAAATTCATTTTTTTTAATCCTATAGTATGCAAAGCATAGAATGTGACGCATGTTTCAGATTCAAAATATGTGATACTGTTTGAAAGCTAAAGACGTTTTTCAATCAGCCTATTAATCAGGACTTTAGTCGTAATTCAAATAGAAAATGAATAATAATTATTTATTAAATTCATAGTAAAGCATAATTTATATTGGTGGAAAGTTGAGAATCTCCTTTAAAAACCCTTTTCATTTCATCAATTTTTGGGTAAAAAAAAGTCATCAGCCACATACCCTACACATACTCATCATAGCGCCACTTTTTGGCCCATCATGATTCTACGCATACCCAAGAAATGACTCGATGATTGAAAAGATGCATTGTGAAACAAAATTTCATGGAGAATTATATTTGAAAAATAAAATCAATCTTGATCTTGTGTTTTGAATTTAGAGAAAAACAAAAGTGCGATTTGGTATGTAAACAAATGTGTAAATCTCAATTATGCATTTTTGTATCATTGTTGAAATGAAAATAAAAGATCCTTTTTATATAAATGAAAGATATGCACATGAAAACAATTATATGTGAATACAAATATACATATGTATATATATATAAACACACGAATATATATATATATGCATATGTGTGTGTAAATATATAAATACATATATATGTGTGTGTGTGTGTGTGTGTCGAGAACATACATGTGTGTGAACAAATCTATATATATATATATATATATTTATACATACATACATACATACATACATACATATATATATATATATATTGAGTTTGAAAACCGATAATTATCATTATCGAATAGATGGAATTTAAATTGATCTTATGAGGAAATTCCACTATGGATGTGGTTTTTCATTGACAAAATGTCAAGAATTCGAATTTAGAATGGGCTGACATTATCATTAATGCCCATTATTATTTTGAAATAGCCTCTTAGTGGAGGCATGGTAAAATGAAGAAAGATACTATTTTGAATAGGATGTCGATTGGAACGACAGTAGACTAGTGTGGAATGCTTTTGGGGAAAAAGCCGAAGGGGAATTCCTGGTTTCAAGAGGTAATTGGTGAGTTTTCCTTCAATAATGTTGCTTTTCATTGATTTTATAGTTTCATCTTTATTCCCATGCATCAACCGATTGTTGCATTATCGATTTTATTGATTGAAAGTAACTAGACTATTGAACTTTCTTGCAAACTTTATGAGTAAACTTGGAATATCTATGGTTCTGTTGTTATTTTCTCTTCACTCGAATTCGCTTGAGCTTGTAAAGCCCACGGCTTGGAGGAGACATCAATATGTATTATCTTGTAAGGCTCAATACCATTGATCTTGTATTCGGCTGCATGTATGTTTTTAATTGTTAAGCCCATCATAGGCTATCGGGGAAACCTGATAGCACTGTAAATGGTGTGATGTAAACTATGTAATGTCACCACCCTTTAAGGGTAGGTCGTATCCAACATTGAAATATTTTTTATGCCATATGTTTTATCTGTTTATTATTGATTCTCTAATGGATAACCAATTGGGACGATGCCATCACCCTCTCAATCTAGCATTGAAGGGTAATTTGTTTATGCCTTTGTTTTTCCTTGTCACCAAAGGTGATGGTGGGCTCATATCGACCATGCTCTTTGTATGAGATTTTGTTACTTTTGCAGATATATGATATCTTGTTATGTTGCCAAGGTCGTTCAAAATGAAGGCCTAACAATGGAAAATCATTCCTTAAATTTTATTTTCATGTGTAGTATAGTGAACCATCATTCCATAGGAACAACAACCATGTCGTACATGGAAGTGATTACACCCAAGCCGAGGGTGTGTGCTATGGTTTCGCCCTCAACCACCTTGTTCTTTTAGAACCAGCCAACGACTGTGGTTCAATTTTGAACAACAAATGCATATTATATGTAAACTTTCAACCAGGGTTCCAAACTGAATCTGGGTAATACTGATATCATGTGTGTGACCATTTTAGCATTGTTGAATAACGGTTAGTATGCCGACCAATACTTTTAAATTCATTCCAAAATTGATATTAGCTTCATTTTATTGTTCTTACATGAAATTTTGTATACAAATGTTAGAATAATTCAGCCTAGAAATGAGGCAATGGAACTTGAAGTTGCAATCATTAACCTTTGGAAACAACATTGTTTTGTCATAAACAGTAACTTTTTAGCTTGAAACAACATTGTATGGATATAAACAGTGAATGTTTTGTTAGAAACAACATTTTTTTGTCATAAATTGTAACTTTTTAGCCTAAAACAACATTGTATTGATGTGAATAGTGAATTTTCTATTGGAAACGACATTGTTTGTCATAAAATGTAACTATTTAGCCTAAAACAACATTGTATTATTGTTAATAGTGAATGTTCTACTGCAAATAACATTGATTTGTTGTAAAAGTATATGTGTAGCTGAAAACAGTCTTGTTCATTAAACTATTTAGCTGGAAACAGTCTTGTTCATTAAACTGCTTAGTTGGAATATAGTATTGATTAGTTGTAAATTGTGAACGTTCTACATGAATTTTTTTTTTATAACTATTTAGTAAGAAATGGTACTTTTTTATGTTAAAAATTGTGAATGTTCATATGTAAACAACAATGCTAGAGTATCATAGTTTTGTGAGAATGCAAAAGAAGCAACAGTATGTCTGAAACTGTTAAGATAGAATTGTTTTGGATTCTTTATTTTGACAAAAGAAAAATCAAATGGAATATTATTAATGATTGCAATCTGATTAAATGGTTTATTTCAGAATGTATGCACAAACCAATAACTTAAGTAGGCACATATATGTGTATGCACATAGACTTCGCCTATGTACATACACATACTTGTGACATACCTTCTTTTATTCTTTTTAATTATTTCATTTTTAAATGGATAATACTTATGTTGAAAGTAAACATGGGTCATGTGAATAATATGATTGAATATATTGTATTGTTCTATTTGAATCATGCATCTGATTTCTATTTAGAGAGGAAATTAGTAATCTGATTCTTCTTTTTCGTACACTTATGTGAGAAAAATATTCTATTACTTGAATAGAACAGTGATACCTAAGTAGACTAGAGCACCTCAAGGTAGATGCTACTAGAGGGTAGATAGTGTAGTCACCCAAAATGATAATTAAATAAATACTTGTTATTTATTTAATTTAACCCACTTCCCTTATCCTAACAATTAATTAAATAAATATTCATTATTTATTTAATTAATTTCCCCATTATCCTCACATGCCACCACCTTTAAGTAAATAAATATACATTTATTTAATTAAAGACTAGCCTTCTCCAACTTTTCTATAAATCCCCTAACCTTGCTCGAGTTAATTAATCCTTATTAATTAACTTTATCCTCTTCCTAACCTCCATTACTATTTTCCTATTATTTAATTTCATCCTTGCCCATTCTCCAACATTTAACTCCACCCAAATTAAAAAAACCCTTGGTTTATTTATTCAACCTACCCCTTTAAATTAATTAATTTAACCCTCATTACTAATCTCCATTATCATTATCCTCTAATTTTAAATTCCTACACATCCCCCCAAACTTGTCACAAATGTCATAGACTATCTTGTCGCCTCTTCTCACACATGTGTGAGATCTCATAAGCCACCCTATCTCTTACACACATTTATTGCCTCTCTTCCCAATGTGTGCTCACACATGTGTGAGCACACCTCCCCATTTCACCCATTTCCATCTTGTGACACTTGTCACAAGGCTGATCAATCTTGATTCCTTGATCCAAACCTCATGCTTCTTTCAATCTCAACCCTTCATTAACCATTCAATCTTGGCCCTTGATTTAGCCCCTCTCATTTCTATAAATGAGAGGCTTTCCATCTCATTTCCAACACATCTCACATGCTAATGTTATGCTGCAAAAATATCTAGTGATCTCATTATCATTTGGAGTAAAAGCAACCACATCCAAATCAATTCAACATTTACATGCTACTCTTACTCATTGAGGTTTGCATGTTCATTTGATTATATTGAGCTTAGTATTTATGTCTATTTCTATAATATCATTTGCATTGACTTCAGATAGCTATTATGAAATGTTGTATTGTATAAAGTTACCTTCCGAGATGAGTGTCGAAATGGAGTTTAGAGAGTATAGGTTTTCTTTACCATAACCTATTATTTGTTGTTGTTGCAACAAATTTAATATGCTTGGCCAAGAAATATAGTTCATTTTGTATGTATGAACTCTGTGATATCACTCTCTTCCATTCCTAGCATAGATCTTGCATTTTCTTTTCTAACTTGTAGATAGAATCTACATGTTGATGTATAGGCACACACCAGATTCCACCTTGCAAATTGTTCTCTTGCTAAAAAATTTGTGCAGGGTTGGGTATTCTTCAAGTTGGAAGAATTTTGGGGAAGCATAAGCTTTATGGTTGGGTGATAAAGCACTTCAACCATGTTCTCATCCACCAGTGGAGGCGAGCATTAAGAGGAACCTTAGATGTACACAAGACTTCTAGTCTATGATGTAACCATGATGTAATACTTGATGTACTTGGTGTAAAGTTTTACAATGTAATGACTATGTGGCCTTATGAGCCAAGTCAAACCTGATATTGTAATTTGACTTTTGAATTGAATATATGAATCTTTGACTCATTTTAAATAGACATGTGTTGCTATGATTGACTATAGCTACTAGTTATGTCTTTTTAATTTGAAATATATTCATGTGTCATTTACAATAATATTAATTAAGTAATAAGTTAGGATGTGTTATTACATGGTCAATGATTAGCATATTGAGACCATGTAGGGGAAGTTGGCTGACTTGGACAATAGTTGAGGATATCTAGGAAGTAGTTTGAGAAAGCCATACACATTTCCAAGCATCTAGGTGCATCTTCAATAAATAAGGTCAAAGCAAACAAAGAAATTTCTTCAACCACCAACATCATGTAGGATTTTGGGGAGTCAAATATGGGGAGGTAGTTTTCTAGTGCCCAAGTGGAGGTTGGTCAAACAACCAAGTCAAATATGTCATTTAATAGTATTAGATCATTTCCATGATTCTCTCCAATGTTGGATTGAGAAATATGACACATAGGCTAGGAAGTATGTAGTTCTTTCTAGTTCTTTTTTAGAATTTCAAAAAAAGACCAAGCATTGTAACTCAAAAAAATCAATTTCAAATTGAGAAAAAGATTTATAATCTCTTTTTCAAGAAAATTCAAATATTTTGAGTCATGTAGTATTGTAATAATACCTTTTGATCAATAAAAATCAGTATTTTCCTCAATATTTTGTTTTATTGTATGCAACTTCATAATTCATACATATTTTTGTGGTTTCACAAATAAATCAATAGCTATATGTCTCATTTTAACACCTTTAGGTAGAAATTATATACACTTTGTGCAGGTTGTTTGTTGTGTGATGGAAGTAAACAATAAATAGTTGTGAAAACTTTATTTTCCTTCTTGAATTGTGAGAATTTCACCTTAATATGAAGTCCATTGATGCATGAATATATGAAAACATTTTAGTTATGTAATAATTAGCTAAATCATTGATTAAATATGTGTCAAAAAAATAGTATATAGATCAATTAGAAACAATTTTACACATCACCTCCATAGGATTTAGGTTCATTCTATGTCATTTTCTTCCCTTTTCTTTTAAAAAAATAGTAGCTTAAGCTAGTTTAGGTGATAGGCCAAGGGAACCAGCCCTCTCTAGAGATTCATCCTACTCTATAGGAAATCCACAGGCCTTAAGATGTTTACATGATTTTCAACTAGGGAGAAAGTTTTGAATATCACTCTCTCTAGGGTGCACTTAGGTTTGATAATAGTTATAAAATTTCTTCCTAAATCAAGATGGGATATGATTATATTTCTCACATTATTATCTTTTCACTTGTAATAATCACTCTTAGCAAATATCTTTGTGGGTGCAAGTAAATTTTTTTATTAGGCTTGATTTTAGGGGTAGTGAAAAATCAAAGATAACATACACAAGACATCACAATTATATATAATTATGACATCAAAAATATAATGTATTCATTATTTTGAAATAGTTCTATAATACTATTATAAAAAGATATTGAAATTGTCTATGAGCTAATATGACATACAAAGATAATATAGGTTATTTGTAAATTTAACTATAATGTTATTATAAAGAAATATTGATCAATACAAAATTAAAAAAATAAAGTTCTTGTAATTAAATTTTTTTATATCTATTTTGAATATATTTTTAAATGATTCTTTATTATGATACATTGAAAATAGCTCTTAATATATTAATCAAAATCTTTTAAATCAATACACTTATAAAATTATTATAAATTAAAAAATAAAAATATTATAAAATTTTAATAAACATATGGGTAAGTGCACCAAGATGGTCGCACTTTTGTGGCCAAACAAGAAAAAAAAAAGCCATAACGCATTCGCGTTATGGATTTTTCAAAAGAATCAAATATCATTTCTCATTTGGTTTTGTGTTTTTAGCTCTGCCCGTGGCCAAAAACCCTGTTTTATGCGCTCACGTTCTTGGAGAGGTGATTACTTCAAAATTCATCAACAACAATTGGATTTCTTCACAAATATGGCACCACGATGACGAAGAGATGCAAGAGGTAAGTATTGTTTGGTATTTGTTTTGAATATGTTAGTTTTAAATTGATTTTGTTTGTTTTAGTTTAGAAATGAATGTTTTTTTTTTAATTTGTAGGAAATCCTCAACAAGAGGAGGAAAATCCTCAACCAAATCCACCTTGACAAAATCAGACTCAACAACAAAATCAACCTCCCCCACCATTTTCTCAATACCCTCCTGGCACTCAAGAAAATTTGAGGAGTGAAATTGAAAACAATAGAAAAGAAGTTGAGGATCTTATTAGTAGGTTGAGTGATCAAAATTCTTCAACCATAGAAAGAATACATCTAGCAGATTCATTGAAGGATTTGTTAAAAAATGTAGATGCAATTACCCAACAAATGCCGGATAACAAAATAGGAGGCAAACATCGAGGGCATATTATGCAAAAAATTATCATATAAACAAGTAAAAGATTTAAAGATTACTAAAGGTGATTTGTGCTCTCTATTCACTGACCCTAAAACAAATCAAAATCTCACCCTCAATGCAAAGAGGTTTCCTATTCATTGGTGCCACCACCAAGAGATTATGAACCATTTTTATGACAGATGGTATATGGTCTTTGATTACCCACCGTGCAATAACTGTGAAGTCCCCCAATATTTTCTTAGGAAATTATACTGTGAGTTTGTATTGAACCAATTCCCAAATTATTTTGATATGAGGGAGTTTCAGGGGAGAGGTGGGGGGTCAGCATAGGATAGGCCTGGTGCACAGCCGGATCCTACATGATAGGGGAGACGA
Organism: Sequoia sempervirens; assembly: GCA_007258455.2. NCBI lineage: Eukaryota > Viridiplantae > Streptophyta > Pinopsida > Cupressales > Cupressaceae > Sequoia > Sequoia sempervirens. Next base: position 8,399 of record VDFB02200213.1, read on the forward strand.
CCTCTTGCTAGGCCACCTCATGAGTAGATTGTGATGCCTACAGTTGCAAAGGAGAGTGCTGATGTAGAGACTTTGCAGGCGATCACATCCTTGACTCGGAGTGTCATCCACCACACTAGCCCCATTGTACAGCGCAATCCAGGGGAGTCTTCAGGTGGTGGCCTTCGAGGCCATGTGTGTTGATCTTGCGGAGCCACTTGTTCGTATGACCCTACCGGCCCTCAGGAGGGTGCTACACAAGATCCATATACTTCTACGCAGCCTGATCCATATGCATCTACGGGGATGGAGAGGGCGGCTGACATTCTGCATGATGCATATGGTATTGACAGTCAGGTAAAATTGAACGTGTTCATTGAATTTAGTTTATTAAATTTTGATTGTAAGTAACAAGATTAACTAATTTAGTTTTATTATTTTAATAAAATTGCGGAGTCCTGATGTTGACCCTAAATTTTTTACCCGATCCAATCTACTTATTTTGCGGTACACCTACTCGATTGGGGTGTAAAGTTGGTAACAGTATAAATTTATTACATGTGTTAATAGCTTTGTTCACGAATGAGTATTTTAATATGTGATTTTGGATGTTGAAAGGGTGTTATTGGAGTTTCAAGAAACACCTCCGAGTGTAGTAGATTTACTCAAACTTTCGAGGTAATATAGAATAAAGAACTTGGGATTGAATGAATTCTAAGTTTAATCTAGATTTTGTGTATGTAGTCATGGGAGTTGAAACCAGTCATCTGGAGCCATCTATGTAAATCATTCTCCATCCTATATCAACAGTCAACCAAATTGCTCCATCTGTTGTGTAATCCCTGGAAAGTCAACTAAAATATGGAGAAAGAAGTTGCCAAGGTACTTTCATTGGCTTTCTCAGCTGGCTGGGCCTCCTCAAACTTACTTAGGATGGCAGAGTAGCAGAAGCCAGTTAGAATTCCTGGCCAGGGTGTGGGAGATCTTTTTAGGAAAACATTTGACACTAATTTGATCCATTGAATTCTTCTTCATTCTTATATATTCCTCAAATATACCTTGCAATACCCTATCATACCTAAATCTACTACATTCATGTCCTTGTTAGCTAGCATGTAGGTGATATAGTATGGTCCATGAATTTTGTAATGTCTTCTTTTTCATTTTTCTATCTGAGTCCCTCTTTTATCTCACTACTAGGTCCTCACATAAAAAGAAAAAAAAACATTACTTCTTTTTCTCATCTAAGGCCCCTAAGGTTTTAAACCCTTTAGATGCAAGGATTCAAAGCACATCAACCATGTGGTACAAATGACTAAATCCCAAAGATGATCTATAGCAATGAAAGAGTTTGAAAGGGTAGAGAGAGCTACATTGGTGACTCAAGAGAAACTTCAGCTTTCAAAAACAAAATAATTAGAATTTGTAGAACGTAATGAATCGAGACAACATTTGGTGGAGAGGAAGAAAGATAGCTAAATTTCTGGGGGCCCCTACATCTTGGATTTTGATATTCAACCATGAGAGTGAAGAGAGAGCTGATATCATGTATCAAAACATTAAGCATGCATTCTTTCTTCTAGCCAATGGATAAGATGATTACTTCATTTTCATTTGCATAACCATATCATGGCATGGGAACCATGAAGACCAAGGATGTCGGTTTTATGTAGGTAATGGATGTGGTCCAAACTTTAGGAGGGGTAAGAAGGTCAATGAATGATAGAAGAGGGGTTGGTCAGACAAACTAGGGGCACCTAGTCATGAGTAGGGACCTATAGGTTAGATTGGTGAAGCAAAGCAACAAGGAGGTCTTACAAGGAAAGGCCTATAGCAGGAATTAGTGATTGATTCCTCCAACCCCATAGAGAGCACACTAGGAAAAATGTGGAAGTATAGAATGAGTTTATGACTTAGATGTATGCCTTCAGGCATTTTTGTGGTTGGAATGATGTTTTCTAATCAAATTTTCCCTCATTGAACCTCTTGGGACACATAACTGATTTCCCTTAAACAATAACCCATTTTGCAAAGTATATTAAGAGTATTGGCTATGGAAATGGTTCTCAAAGTTAGAACATACCTTATAGGCCTCTGAAAAGTCTTCATCATCTCCATATAGATCCTTGAAACTCTCTATTCCAATGCTCTTGATCTGTATCTCTTGGACTATCAGCAATCTCCTGCTTAATGCATCTGCCACTTTGTTTAGCTATCCCTTCTTGTGCTTGATGGTGAAGGTAAAAGCTTGGATGTATTCCATCCATTTCAAATGCCTATTACTCAACTTCTCTTGAGTGTTGATAAAACTGAGTGCCTGATTGTCAGTAAAGACTACAAACTCCTTGGGTAGAAGATAATGCCTCCATTTCCTAAGTGATTGAACCAAAGCATAAAGTTCTAAGTCATAGGTTGAATACTTCTTCTTTGCTTCATTGAGATTCTCACTAAAGAAGGCTATAGGCTTGCCCTCTTGACTAAGCACTCCTCCTACTGCCACTCCACTTGCATCACATTCCACAGTGAACAACTTGTCAAAGCTAGGTAATAAGAGAATTGGTTGAGTTTCCACCTCTTGTTTCAGTTTTTCAAACCCTTTCTCAGCTTCTTGAGTCCACACAAACTTAGTTTTTAAACCACCCTTGATTGTATCTAAGACTGGTGCACATATACCACTAAAATTCCTTATGAATTTCCTATAAAATTGAGCCAATCCATGGAAACTTCTTACCTCAGTCCCTATGGTTGGTGTAGGCTAGTTTAGGATGGCTTCCACCTTGCTTGGATCCATCTTCAATGATCCTTTGGACACTACAAAACCCAAATAGACTAGCTCTTGCTTAAAGAATTCACACTTCTCTAGATTGATTGCCAACTTCTCATCTTGCAACCTTCTAAGAACTTGCTCCACATGTTTCAAATGCTCTTCTGTTGTCTTGTTGTATATGAGGATGTCATCAAGGTACACTACCACAAATATCCCTGTAAAGTCCTTAAGCACTTCATTCATGAGCCTCATGAATGTGCTAGGGGCATTGGAGAGACCAAATGGCATCACTCTCCACTCATATAACCCATCATTTGTCTTAAAAGTTGTCTTCCACTCATCACCATCCTTAATTCTGATCTGATGATACCCACTCTTGAGATCCAACTTGGTGAAGTATTGTGCACCTCCAAGACAATCCATTAAGTCCTCAATTCTAGGAATAGGGAACCTATACCTAATTGTGATCCTATTTATTTCTCTAGAGTCAGTGCAAAGTCTCCACTTACCTCCTTTCTTGGTTGCTAAAACCACTGGTACTGCACAAGGGCTAATAGTCTTTTGAATCAAGCCTTGATCCAACAACTCCTTCACTTGCCTAGCTACCTCAAGATTCTGATCTGGTGTAAGCTTGTATGCTGCTTTGTTAGGTAATGAAGCTCCAGGTATGAAGTCAATTTGATGACTTATAGCTCTCTTTGGAGGCAAAGTTGCAAGTGTACCATCACTGACAATATCCTTATACTTTTCTAGCAGCTTTTGGACTGATTCTGGTATGATTGTCTTTTTAGTCTCTTCTTCATCTTTTGACTACATTAAAACCACATATCCTTCACCTCCTTGATGTAAATTGTTAAGGAACTCCTTCCCACTACTCAACATGGTGTTTGGTTCCTTTGACTGTCCCTCTTCTTCTTCTTACAGTGACTGCAACTTAAAAGTCTTCCCATCCTTCTTGAATGAGATTGTATTCTCTCTCCCATCATATATGGCACCTCTATCATATTGCCATGGTCTGCCTGGTAGAAGATGGCATGCATCCATGGGTAATACATCACAAATCAGCTTATCTTTGTATCCTCCAATGGAAAACTCCACCGTTACCTACTCATTTACTAAAACACTTTGCCCTTTGTTTAGCCAAGTGACCTTGTAGGGGTTAGTATGAGGTGACTTCTCTAATTTTAGTTTCATTACTGCCTCCTCTAATATGATATTGTCTATTGAACCTGAATCTACTATGACCTTGCACACTTTTCCAAGTATCTTGCACCTTACTCTAAATAGAGCCGTCCTCTGTTTTGGTTCCTCTTTAACCGGTTGTCTGATTAGAACCCTGTTGAACATCATATTCTCTCCTACCTCAGATTCAATATGACTGACCACAAATGCCTTAGGACTCATGGTGTCCTCTTGTGCATAAGCCACTCTCTTTTCATTGCTTGATGAAGATGCTTTCTCTGGGCACCTATAAGCAGGATGACCTATTTGATTACAATGGTAACACTTCATGTTTGCAAAATAAGAATTGCTCCTGCCTGCTCCTCTTCCTTTGTTTGAACCTCCTTGAGGTCCTCTACCCCTGTTATATCCACCTCTTGTAGATGTTTCACCTCCATGCTCTGTAAGTTTTGACTCTCCTTGGTTTCTTTGGTCATTGCCTCTACCTTGGTAGCCAACACACTATCCTCTTTGATCTCTTTGATCTCTACCTTTGCCTCTACCCTTAGAATTCTGATCTTGCTTCCTCTTACTCCTCTCTTCAATCTTTAATTCCAATTGATAACATTGGTGCACTGTTTTGGGGCTTAAGAGAACCATCTCCTCTTGAATGTTCCACTTCAAATAGTTGAGATACCTTGCCACCTTGATACTTTCATCCTCTGTGACATTGGACCTCATGCAAATTCTTTGAAACTCCTTAGTATAAGAACTCACATCCTAATCTATTTGCCTCAAACTCTGTCTCCTCTTATGCAACTGAATTTCATAGTCTTCAGGTAGGTATGCTTCTTTCACCTTGGCAACCATTCCCTTCCAAGTAGAGATAGGCTACTTGCCTTCCTTCTTCCTCTCTGTCTGAATGAATTTCCACCAAGTTAAGGCAGAACCTCTTAGTCTTGATTTAGCCACCTTTACCTT
>VDFB02200214.1:0-22249 GCA_007258455.2 Sequoia sempervirens
GTAGTCCTCCAAGTCCTCCTTGTGCCTGTATTCCCGGGTAGCCCTTTTCTGTGCCCCTCCGGTGATGTCAAAATTCATTCTCTTTGAATGGAAAGAGAATCCATAGGCTGCCAATTCCTCACCTGCAGTATGAGCTGATTGAATGGAAGGACACATCACATCCATGCCAATCCCAAGAGGGAAGTCACCTCCAAAACCAGTTTTATGTTTCTCCTTCTTGACCACCGTATCGAACTCACAAATTTGTCTTACGACCTCCAGTAGCACTATGTGGTCAGTGGGATACCTGGGCAATCTGTAGGGAGCAACGGGGCATCCATCAATCCGGAGATAAGTGAAAGTGGGGAACTGGATGAACCAGGCCCCATAATTCTTAATCAACCCCTTAGCCCCATCGGACAATCTGATGTGCTCCGCATTCTGAAGGGTCCGGGTAATGTGCATAGTGAAGGCATCATTGGCCCTCCTATAATCTCCGTGTCTGAGGTGCAATTCCGGATAGACCTCATAGATAATGTCCTGTCCAATGGTTCCCGCCGAAGTAAGTCCCTTGTAGGGATAGGAGATGGCCAGTATATATATAACAAAGGAGGACATGGTAAACTTCTTTCCTTCCAAAACATTCCTCAGTTGCCTATCTATTTCTGCACTGATAAGTCCTGCCCAGTGGTAATTCGTTCCTTGGCCTATCTTGGTGATCACATGGACTATCCAACTTTCCAATACCCCGGCAGTTTTGAGTCCGGCCACCCTGCTCAACAGTGTGATGGCATCATAAATATCTGGCCTGAACTTCACCCTGTGCAACTGTTTGGGCAATTTAGAGTGGTGAGACTTGGGCTTCTCAAGCCATGAGTTAATAAGCTGTTGAGCCTTGACTGGCTCGTTCTCATAATACGTGCGAGCAGTGTCAATGTTTAGCGCGCAAACCGAGGGGAGATCCGACATGCTGAAAGCTCGGGCAATGGAGGCTGGACTGAAATTTGCCAACACCCGTCCCTCAGTACTAACTACCATCTGTGTGTCAAAGGCGTACTGCCTAGCACACTCCAAAATCAGCTCGTAACACTGGACTGCTGGAGGGAACCCTGCCACGTGTACCAACCCTGAGTTCATCATTCCTTGCCTCAATGCCGATTGGTCCTTCTCAGCTGTTCTCTGTTTGAATTCTTCGTAACGCCAGGCACCAACGTTGGTATCAGACACATCTGCCCACACGGAGGATATCTTACTCTCTGGGACCTGACTCTTCATGTCTAATCTCAACTTTTCTGTCTCGGAAACTGCAGATGCCCCCGCACCACCTTTGGACTTCCCAGCAGCAGCTTTGCTTGATTCAGCCTGCACATCCAAGAACTATTATTAGAATCTAATTATTAAGCTCATATTCATCCAAAAGGTTAGCATACACCATACAAATCTATTAAAACCAAATGCCAATTGCCAATTTTCCGAGATCCGGAGAAATCAGATAATCCGGGAAAATCATATAATCCGGGAAAATACATTCGGGGCGGAATTCCGGAGAAATCCGACCCAGACGGACTCCTGCCACCAAAGCACTATTAGCCATGTAAATCATTAATATGCTCGGAAATCAAAGGAAAATCATCAATTTTACTCTTTGGCAATCAAGAAATAGGCATTAACAATCACTCCATCAATTCCCTCATCGAAATATACAAAAGAATGCAATCAGACAGGAAATCCGGAAAAATCCGAATGGGACGGACTTTCGCGGACAGCATCAAATGCACCGGAAATTAACCCTGTCCGCGGAATAAAAGGAAACCGGGAAAATCCGGGAGACCAGAAATTCCGCGACAGCCTCGGAAACCCGAAAAATGGCAAAACGTGCACCAACACAGGAGCGACCACAAGATCTTCAATACCAAAGCTCGAATGAACCCAAAACCGACGACAATTACCAGACTCGAATATGCAAAGAGTGCCCAACACTCAAAAGCACTCAAAGGAAGGATCCCATACTAAAATGACGATGCCCTAAATCGAACAATCACATATCCGCCATTAGAACCAGAGCAAGCTTTTAGGGTTAAAGTATCAGTTCAGGATTTACCCAAAAGCCCTCTAATCCTCACAGGACGGGGAAGCCAACATAAAACGAGGCGAAAGTCATTCAAACACAGGATCAAATCATCGCTTTAACCGACACACCAAGAAAAACCCTAAATTCGCATGGTAACACATCCCGCACCCAAAACAATTAAGCAACACGACCCAGAATTCCGTCTAAAGTGTAAATATGCAATCAAGCGGATAAACGGAACTCATAGGGCACGAGAGATGGGCTTCAAATAAAAAAGACGGATCAAACCGACTGAATAAATACGACACCCAAAGTCAAAATATGAGCCGACCCCAAAATTCAACAACGCCCAGTACAAGAAAATCTCAAATCACCATGCAAACAAACGGAAGGACGACGAATACATACCATGGATCAAGACGAGCAGAAATCGAGCTTGGAAAATCAATCCACGTGACAACACGTCCAGGCAACGAGATACTGGCAGCAACACTCAAGCAATCCACGCGCAAACAATCCAAGATCAAACCTCGAAGCTCAAACGGAAGTTCTGAATCGCCAGAGCAGAAAACAAGGAAGCAATCGAAGTTGGAATGAATCTGAAAATACCCTAAATTCGCCCTTATACCCGTCTGAACCAAGATACCTCAGCCATTAATGCGCGAAAAGACGTTTCTGACAAGTCCGGAAACCCGTGCCCCAAGTGGAATTTCGGAGAATCCCAGAATGCGCGGAGACACGGATTCCGCGGAAATGCAGGAACCGGGGAAATCAGGAAGATCGGGATTTTGACGGAATCCGGGAAAATCCGACTGGACCGGAAAATCCCGAAGTTAGGAAAAAACCCGGAATCGGAGAATTCGGCAAGAGACGGACAAGGAACCAGGGCCGGAGAAATCCACCGGAGGCGGAGAATCCCGGATCCAGGTGAAAACCCGGACTTGGCCAAAAGCTTAATTTCAATCAATACCAACCCCAAGGCAAGGGTGAAACCAGCAAAACCAACATGTCAAGACCCCAAAATGATAAATCCAATAAAATCAAAGGTCAAAGACACAACGAAGAAAGGGGGTCCCCCACTCCAAATTGAAGTGTGATACAAAAGCGCACAGCAAGTATGAAATCAGAAGGCATTATACTAAACAAAGGGAAGTATACTATAGACATTCTGAAAAGATTTGGAATGTTGGATTGTAGACCGATGTCTACACCTATGGAAACCAACCTTCACAAATTAAAAGAAGCAGCAATAGAATCCAAGTGTGCAGATCCAACCCTTTACAGACAAATGATTGGATCCTTGATGTATCTGGTTAACACCAGACCTGATATTTGCTATGCAGTGAATGTTCTCAGCCAGTTCATGTGTGAGCCAAAGGAAATTCACTTAATGGTTGTGAAACATATTTTGAGATATCTTCAAGGCACTATTGGATATGGTCTTCTTTACAAGAATGATCAACTAGATCTACATGGGTACTCTGATTCAGATTGGGCTGGAAGTGTAACTGATCGAAAAAGCACATCGGGATGTTGCTTCAGTTTAGGATCGGCTATGATCTCCTAGATTTGCAGAAAACAGTCTTGATTGCCTGAGATCTCCATGAAGTTGAATACATTGCAGCCTCTATGGGGGCAAGATAAGCAGTATGGCTCCAGAAGTTGCTTGTGGGACTCTTTAGTGAACCCTTGAATCCTACCATCATTCATTGTGATAATCAGAGTTGTATTAAGCTCTTTATTCCATGATAGATCTAAGCATATTGAGATCCTTATCATTATGTAAGAGATATGGTGGAAAGGAAAGTAATTCAATTGGAGTATATTAGTACAAAATGATCAAACTGTAGACATTATCACCAAGCCTCTCTCCCGAATCAAGGTGGAGCACTTCAGGAAGAAACTTGGTATGGTTGAAATGTAATTTGTTATTTATGTTTGAAATACAAATTGTTTATAAATTGTACTAATATATATAAAGATGTTTAATGTGTAAACTCTTTTGTCATGTGTGTGACTCCATGACCTTATGGGCCTACTCCCCCTGTGTACATTATTGAAAGGTGACGATCTTTCTAATAATGAACACTTGTATTTGACATTGTAAAGTGACGACTCTACAATGATAAACTATCATGATAGATATCATGTGACTTGATATCTGTGGACATGTCATGATAGTATCTCTTGGACACTTTGATTGATATCATGGGACTTGATATCATTTGTAGATCATTGTGATCCTTAAGAGATAATCATGGTGGATATTTATATCCATGGATATGCCATGAACTATGGTAGACATCATGTGACTTGATGTCAGTGCACATACCATAATAAAGATATGTCATGTGACTTGACAATATTGAGAAATCATACCATGTCTTTGATATCACATGTTCAGGTGATATCTCTACTTATTTGATTTGAAATATCTTCCCTAGCTAAGAGGGAGTGTTAAGAATATAGCTTCGATCAGATATTTATATTTAATATTTATATCTAAAACTTCAAATAAGTCAATTCGATATTTATCTATCTCCTTGCAAATAATAAATCGAACTATGCTGAGTTAATCACATTTGATGTATAGCTAATTCGTATTTGTTAAGTGATGATTTGGAGACCCGCGCCTTAAGAAACACGTCCCATGAGTGGACGTGTCTCCACTTTGTGGAGACACGTCCTCTCATGAGACGCGTCTCCTTAGAGGCGTGTCTCTCTTAAATATATATATCCTCATTCAATTGTTGGTAGCAATATATCAAAATCAATTAATCTATCTGCTTTACCTTCAGTCGAATATAGTTCATGCGTTCAACCTGAGATCTGTTCTTCTATCATTTGTGTTTCTGAAATTCAGTTTAGAAAACTCTTAGGTAATTTAGATTCTCTCTTCTAAGATTTGATTACATTTACAAAGGGCTTGCCTTAGTCAAACCCCATGTAAGTGTTTCCACTTCCACAATGGAAATGTCAATGATAAAATGGATAGATGGATAGGAAGGAATGATGAAATTACAAAGTGTTGCAACTCACCACCCTTCAATGGCTTCCTTGAAGGATTGAAGTCATGCACATCACCTCAAGGTCTTGTATCCTACTTGCTCAATTTTCTTGGATGCTTTGGAGACCTACAAAAGGGGGTTAGCCTTCACAAAACAATGAAAACATGAACTCATATACACTTTGACATGATGCTTGGATCTTGAATTGTTGCAATAAAGCTTTGAAATATTGTGCTTGACTTGCTCTTGACAATAATGCTTTCTAATAAAATCTCCTCTTTTTGCTCTAGTTTCAAATAGTGAAAAGACTAGGTATTTATAGGCATTTATTCAATTTCCCAAAAATTAGATCTTAATAGCTGACATTTGAAAGTGGGGTTTTGAATGTTGAAATGGTCGCTCTGACATGCCCAAAATTGGGTCCTAGCTAAGAAGGGGGACCCATTCGCCCTTGGTCGAATGGGTCCTGACCCAAATTTCTAGGACATTTAGTAATAGGGGCAAAATATTAATTGGATGCATTTGTTCAATGCTTGCAATTTCTCAGAAAGTGGTACAAATGGGCTTTGGAATACACAATTTTAGGAAATTATGGAGTCAATTAAGCTCAATGATTTAGGGCGAGCAAAACATAGTGTGAAATTTTCATGGGTGACAATTTATGATGCTACATTTAGCCCTCGCTTTAGTGAGAGTATAAGCTTATGCTCAGACTCACACTAAAGTAGAAAATATGTCAAGAGGGCTATGATTGCACAAATGTTGAAGAGATAGGATGACTAAGGATCTAGGGGGTACGTAAGCCTCTAGGATCCAAGATCTCATGGCAAACCAACATAAGCACAAAGGAACACACATATGTATGAAATGCAACAAGACAACATACACTAACATACAATGTCAAAAAACACAAAGCATACACAATGAAAACACATGACATGATGGAACATAAACATGATGACGAAATGAAAACAAAAATGATGTAAACATGAAGAAGACACACACAAAAATATACACAACAAAACACAAGGTTAGTACTAAAAATTTGAGTCGATAAGGCAAAGAGACCTCAGTCTTAAATTGTCTCAAATACCAAATGTCATCCATCAAATAAATGTTATCTTCCATGAGGACTAGCAAGTTGTGTTATGCCACTTCGCTCATGAAACACATGGCTCCACTAGCAAGCAAGGTGTATTATGCTAGGTGGCCATGTTAAAAGGGGTGTTCAAGTTTAACATCTCAAGGGGCAAAGAAAACTCACCTTAGGGGGTGCATAAAACTCGTCTCAAGGGGTGCACAAATGACAATAGGATAAGGTTAAACTCAATGCATATACAAAAGCAATAAAGGGGCTTTACTCAATACATGAAAGGTCACATCTTAGGGAATATCACACATGACATCACCACCAAGAGAGGACGAGTCATGGAAAAGGAAATTCATGCCTTAGGGAATACTAGCCATAGCATTACCACCAAGGGGAATGTCATATGCCAAGAAATTTCACACTCTTGAGGGATATCAAGCCCAATATCACCACCAAAGAGACACTTACATAGATCAAGAAGGCCACACTTTGATTGAAAAGGTCACACTTCCTAGGAGATGTATGTTATCATCACTAAGAAGGGACTATTCTTATGCAAACAATGAGTGGGGGACTATATGCCCTCCCTTAAAATGTTAGTGTACTTACTACACCAATGTTTTAAAGAGATAAAGAGGGATCCCTTGCTAGAAGGAATGCACCTAGAACAAGGCTACCTAACCCCTTGCCCCCCAGGTGTAAGGGAAAAGGTGAGCCAAATGGATTATGATATGTTGCTCCTTGTGAAATGAAATATGATTGCATAAAACTTAATTTATACCCCCATGCATGATAGTGAGTATGTTATGATACTACAACTACCACATGGCAAGTAGCAACAACTCATGCTATTGATTAAGTGAAGGTATTTTTGATGTTTTTGAAGGACAATAGCCAAGACCTCTTGTTGTTTCTTATGTGTTACGCTTTATAGGGACATGTTTACCTTGTTCTTTGACATTGCATCATTTTCCATTTTAATCAAATTGCTTCAAAAGTTGATAACCTCTTCCATAAATTGCTTACACTACTTTCAAAGCAGGTGGTTCTTCATTCTCATCTTCATCATAAGTGTATGTGTAATTTTTGTTTTCCTCTTTTCTAGAAGTTATGGAATTGGATGTTTTTTATGACTCAGTGATAGATTTTGTTGATACCATTGCAACTTCTAAGTTCTATTTTTCTGATTTGTGTGTAATCTTGTCTTCTCCCATGAATGTAGGTGTAATATCCAATGAACCCCAATCATCCTCCAACTTTTTCACTGATGAAAGACACTTATCTTTATTCTCAACTTCTAAAGGTTCCACTTTTGTAGTTGGTGTCAATGTGCTAAGAGGATTCATCATTCCTGCTTTAGTTTGTAAATAATTTTCAAACTTAGGATCAACTTTTATTGTGTAAACCTTATTGTTGTATATGTATTTCATTGAACAGTGAAGTGTTGAAGGCACTCCTTTCATCTCATGAATCCATGGTCTACCTAAGAGAATATTATATGAAAGGTCATGGGGCATAACATGGATGGGAGTTTGCAACATAACCTTTCCAACTTTAATAGGTAGTGTTATCACACCAAGTAGTTGTCTTCCCACATTATCAAAACCTTTAGTTGACAAATCAACGGGTTGAATTAAAGTTTGGTCTACTCTAATTTTATCCAAAATATTTACACGACAAACATTAATCCCTAAACCATTATCAATAAGGGTACGTCTAATCCTAACCCTATTAATAACAATCATTATCATCAAGGCATCATTTTGTTTTTTTGTTTCCAAAGGAGGTAATTCATTTTGATGAAAGACAATGTCCAAATTAGGTGAATTCATATTCTCAGTCAAAGTTTCCACATCATTTGGTTGAGCACTAGGAGGGACAACAACTTTTTGCAAAGAATTTCAAAGCATACCATGGTAAGTAGGTGACGTTTGAATCGAATCCCACAAGGATATCTTAGTAAGAGTGTTATGAAGTTTCTCGACAAGATCAAATTATTTACCACTACATTGTGGAATGTTAGGTGTGGATGTGAGGTATGGTTGAGGCAATGGAAGGGATGTTGGTGTTTTCTTTGGTTGCTTATTTTTTCTAGTATTATATATATGAGCTATAGTACGATAACTTGGTTGGTACGACACATGATTACTAGTGAGTTGTTTTACGAAGTTTAATATAGAGCTTGGAGGTTTAGGAGGTCCGATAACGAGAGGAGGTCCAATATTTAGAGGACTTTTAGGAAATCCAAAAAGATTTTGAGGAGGTCTAATAATTAGAGGACTCTTAGGAGGTCCAAAAGGATTTTGTGGAGGTCCAATAATCAAAGGATACTAATAGTCACTTGTGTGTTCATAACCTCAATGGATATAACTTCCTATTGATGATCTTCTATTGAAGGGGAATCCAAGGTAACCTTAGCATCTTTATCTAAGCAAGCCATCTTACTATCTTTTGAAAGGAATGTATCAATGATGCCATCTTCTTGTGTCATAATATCTTCCCAAGTGGGAGAAGCATTAGGAGAGGGAAAAATAGGATTCTCATGACTCTCAACAATTGGATCTTCTAGCACCAAGATACCTTCGTCACAAGTAGGAGAGTTATCAGGATAAGGACAACTATGATTGTCATGATTATCTATGATTGCATCCTCTTTCCCAACAATATCTTCCCAAGTAGGAGAGGTGGGTGAAAGAAACAAATGGGATTCTCATGATGCTCGGTGATTGGATCTTCTAACTCTAAGATACCTTCTTTGCAAGTAAGAGAGGTATCAAGAAAAGATCATATATGATTGTCTAAGATTGCATCTTCTTGCACTAAAACATTCTCACAAGTGGAAGAGATGTTGGGAGATGAATGAAGATTAGGAAAAGTGATATTAAGGAATGTGTCAATGATTTCATCCTCTTGTGCCAAGATACTCTCATAATTAGGAAAGATTTTGGAAGAATGACTAACATGCTTATCAATGCTTTCATTTTGCATACTTAGATCATGCTAATAAGTAGGGAGATTACAATCATACAAGCCATGTATCACCCTATGAAAACCACATCTTTGAAAAGGAAACATGTTGCTACTTTCCTTATGGGTCAAATGATCAAAATCAAATAGTTCTATAAACAAAATTGAAAAATAGACATCGAACCTAAATAGAGGACACTAAGAGAGGTCCTCCACAGAATTTTAAGCCAAAAACAATAGGACAAAGGTGCCCAAATGGGACATAGGTGCCCAAGGGCGTCTGAGTCCTGGATAGGGGCTTTGAAAATTCAAAAGTTGACCGTGTAAAGCACTTTTGAAGGATTCTAGGTCTGCTTGCAAATAGGTTGAATAGTTGATATTTTTCTAGATTTACTCAATTTAGGACAATGTACTTTAAAATGCAAGTGTACAATAAAGGTGGAAATGTTTTTACAAGTTTTGAATGCAAATGTTAGGTCTAAAATGCAATAATTGACTGATTCTAAGATACAAATACTTGGAAATAACGATTTTTGATACAAATTTCAAACCAAACAATGCTCTTTATTTCACTTTTATGAACTATATGCAAGATTCCTAAAAACATACAATTATGAATTCCAATTCTAAGATTTGCAAGCACAAACAAACTGAGCAGACAAAGATAAAAATGTGTGAAAAAGTTGGCTAATGCTAGGGTACAAGGACAAAGGCACCCAAGGATGTATGAGTCCTTGATAGGGGTTTTGGAAATTCAAAATTTGATTGTTTATGTTGTTGTTTAAGGTTGTTATTTCTATCTGCAAACAGGTTTGATAGTGTCCGTTTTTTAAAAATTTCTTCAATTTAAGACTATGTGATTCAAATACAAGTATGCAATAATAAATGACAATTTTGAATGTAATTATTAGATCCAATATGCAATAATTGACTGATTTGAAGATGCAAACTTCTAAGAATAATGATTTTATACAATTTTGAAACAAAACTATGCAATTTTTTCACTTTTTTGATCTAAATAAAAGATGCCTAAATGAATGCAATGAATAATTTTAGAATTTAGTGACCTAATGAATGCATTTTGAATGTAGATCTAATCTAAATGACTGAAATAAACCCTAATGCAACCTATGATGCAATATGTGATGCAATTTTTTAAATTTTTTATGCTTTTATGATACAAAAATGGAATCCTAAATGGGAAATACAAGTAATGCAATGCAAAAACCTAGATCTAGGGTTTGAAAGACTTTCAATTTCATAAGGTTATGATGTCAAATGCTAGGTTCACCAAAATGAAACATAGTAAAAGGTGATCCTAAGTCCTAAGTGCTTAGAACAATAGAATTGAAGGCCTTTTCCTAGGGTTTCAGTGAGATGGAGATCAATCAGGTGTATAGATTGAATTTCAGCCATGAAGGTGAACCAATCAAGCCTAGATCTCCATCAATTTGGGGATTGAAATGAAATTTAATTTATTTTCCTTCACTAACCTAATTAGACTATGCACCCTAATACTAAAATTGCAAGAATCTGATAACTGATAAACATAAACAATCAATTGCAGGTAGATCTGGGAAGTGTAGAAGGTTGTGTACCTATCACCAAAAGTTTGATATGAGTGTTGTAGTAGGATTGGGTTGCCCAGGGGTGGATGGGTCTTTATAGGTCACTTTTGCTCTATTTTCAGGGTCCTTTGATGTTGGATCTAAGCTCTAGATTCCCACCTACAAATTTTCCAGAACAATGTTAGATATTTTTGTAACTGAGTTTCTGTGAGTTGATAATATGTAGGGTTTCAAATGCAACAATGAATAATTTGTCCTCAAGCTTTCTTCAATCCTCTTCAAACCTACAACTTGCACATTCAAAGAGAGGGAAAGGGTTGTACCATTTAGGGGCTTGCCTTAGTCAAACCCCGTGTAAGTTTTTACACTTCCACAATAGCAATGCCAATGATAAAATGGATAGATGGATAGGAAAGAATGATGAAATCACAAAGTGTTGCAACTCACCACTCTTCAATGGCTTCCTTGAAGGACTGAAGTCATGCATATCACCTCAAGGTCTTGGATCCTACTTGCTTGATTTGCTTGGATGCTTTGGAGACCTACAAAAGGGGGTTAGCCTTCACAAAACAATGGCAACATGAAATCACATACGTTTTGACATGATGCTTGGATCTTGAATTGCTACAATAAAGCTCTCAAATACTACTCTTTACTTGCTCTTGACAATAATGCTTTCTCATAAAATCTCCTCTTCTTTTTGTACTTTCAAATGGTGAAAAGACTAGGTATTATAGACATTTATTCAATTTCATAAAAATTAGATCTCGATAGTTGACATTGGAAAGTGGGTTTTGAATGTTAAAATGGCCACTTCAACATGCCCAAAATTGGGTATTGACTAAGAAGGGGAACCCTTCCACCCTTGGATGAATGGGTCCTAGCCCAAATTTCCAAGACATTTAGTAACAAGGGAAAAATATTAATTGGATGCATTTGTTCAATGCTTGCAATTTCTCAGAAAGTGGTACAAATGGGCTCTAGAATACACAATTTTAGGAATTTATGGAGTCAATTAGGCTCAATGATTTAGGGGGAGCAAAACATAGTGTGAAATTGTTATGGGTGACAACTTATGACACTATAGCTATGCAGACAAAATATTTAGTGCTAGTATAAGCATAGTACAAGGTATAATATTTGTTTGTATTCACATTTTTTATTTTTGTAGGGAAATTACAAAGGAACTTGAAACATATAGGCATGTATGGGGCACTACACCTCAATCCATTGATGGAGAGATCCTCACTAGAAACCACTACCCAAAGGTCATCTCACAAACTGGAACGCCCCATTGCATGAACCCCAAAGGACAACAAACACCACACAATTTTTTTTTTTTGAAAGCGAAACATTGTATAAGATTAATTTGTACATTCATTACATTAAAATAAATTATACAACTACAAAGTCATTTGCATCCTTTGGGGTACACGGAACAGTCATTACAAATCCTAAACTTTTATCAATGAAAGTGACTAAAATCCAAGATTACATAATGATGGTCTACAACCATTAATGATCAAAAGAGAGGAAAGGATATTCATCATTTTATTACAATTCAATTCATAGTTCCATAATACAATTGTGGAGCATATTTCCACAGATACAACCCATCATGATTACATTAATACATTACATAATGCTTCCGTTATAACAATGGGAAGAGTACATCAAGTACAAGAATAATTACATTAATGAAGTATAAGGTACAAGGCGAAGATCAATATTCAACCAAGAGAAGCTCCGGTAACTCTACATCCGCTTCCGCAACATGAACACAATCTTGGAACCCAATGGGGTGCATAGCATGTTCCACCCAACCATGTGGACCCGAAGGCCCACCCCCTATGCTAGGAGTTGACAGAAAAGACCCACGACCAAGACAAACAAGCAAAACGATCACAAGACCAAACCACAAGATCAACCAAAACATATATACAACACTCTCAACGACCACTTACAAGGTGACTGCTTCCAGAGGCATACAAAGAAAAAGCAAGGGATTCTATGACACCAATATTCATATACTCCCAACTGAAGGGTACACAAATACTTGGGTTCCCAAAGAAACTCACATCATGGGACTCTAGAATGACTATAAAATCTACAAAGGAGACAAGTGTAGAATAAAAGTAATAATCATGACAATGATAACAATCAACTGAGCACATCTCAACTTGAAAACCAATCCAATAATTCAGCTTGAACAGCCAATCAAATTCTTCACACTTTCGATAATTAACTACTTATACAATGAGAGCACTTATTCAAGCATTGCAACCAAATAACAAGGCATAAACAATCAATGAAACGTGATCGTGAGTACATTTGCGACTCATAAGATATTAAAAGAAAACTACGTAACTAACATATTCAACAAGCTCATTAACCATAATATGAAGGCATTTGCAAACTTATGGAACTTAACATTAGATTGAAATTAAAATAGTCTCATATGGATAACATTTAGGTAAGCATGGTTCCATTGAGCAGTATAAATTCTTAACAAGAACTAGGTTTTCTCAATAGCTTCCAGGATGGTCTAATAGTTTGACTAAGGGTCATACTTATTCAATGTCTACCATTGAGTAATTAATCAATGCCACCTTTATATATATATATAATCAATACAAACAGAAGATCACTTAGGTAACAACTTAAGAATTAGCAATTAAATAACCAATAAACTTTTCCAAACTTAAATATATCCTTATTCACTTTATTAACTTCCAAATATTGAAACAATCACCTAAATATAGTTCCATCAATCTCTTTTCCTTGATAATGAAATTTTCTAAAACATTTCTCCTAACCTTCAACCCTAATATTAAAATTACCACTCAATATAATCCTTTAATAACCAAATTCCAAATGTTAAATTCACCAAGCAATTTTACTAGCCATCTACTAACCTTATAAAAATTAATTAACTTACGCTTGCTAATTAGTTAACATAAAAAGGGGAGTCTAAATCCCTTAACTTTATTCCGGCTCATTTACCTAAACTACCTATCTATCAATACTCTTAGATAGTACACAATGTGAACAATTAGTGACCAATTAATAATCTTTATTTTAATTTCCTTTAAGACCTTATTTACTAACACTCGTTTCAAATGCAATCATAATAATAATAAAGAATATTAACTAAAAAATGTGAGACTAATAATCAGTCTTCTATTTTACTTTTTCTTTTAAAAATTATCACTCCTTAACAAAAGAAATATTTAAATAGCCTACTCCATAAAACATGAAGAGTGAATAAACGTAAATAGGAATGAACAATGAAAGGTAATTAGGTTTAGTTAGTTTGGTCATGGAACTACATTTATCTAAAATACAATCACAAATCTCCGGGTGCAACTAATTCTCAATTGGAATTTAGTAGCTAATAATGAAAAATACTAATAAGTTCAAATACAAGATTATTTTAATATCATATTATAACATTGTAAACACAATGATGTTTTATTTATAAAAGAAAAACCCTAAAATAATAGAAGGGAGTTCTATCCATCCCCTAGGCTTGTTGGCTAATCTTCATAGGCCTTTCTTAATATTATTTAGTGGATTAACTGACCTTAACAAAATATATATATATATTTATTTATTTATTTTCTTACTTAACAATTATTTATTTGAATACTAATTAAATAAATAAATAATTTCATATTTATCCTTTATTTAACCCTTATTCACTTTCTAAGAAATGAATTTATGAAGGGTAGTGATGCAGTATATTAAAACCTAAATGTGCCCATTAATAAAACCTTGGCTGTAATTTTCATTTTTATAAACATACCCTAAAACCTGCGTCCAAACGCATTTCCAGGCTGCAGATACGCCAAAATGGAGAAGCGAAAGATCTTTACCAACGAGAAGGAGTTTGGAGGAGCGACAACTAACATTGCAAATGCACTGGGAGACATGGATGCAAAAATGAGGGAAGCATAGACAAGGCGCGTGTTCTGTCTGAAAGAACGCCTCAAAGAAATGTGCACTCATGAAATGCTATGATTGCAGAATATGCTCAAAATGGATTTGATGAAAAGGCTTAAGAAACTTTCAAGCAAATGCAATTAGCAGGTGTAAGGCACAAATCAAGCAGGTTATTTAACCTTTAAACTTCCTATTATGTTCAAAAGTTGCGGCTGAGACAGGTTGACAATGGAATCAGAGAGATTATTTAAAATGCTACAACATCCTATTTTCAAGTACCGCAGATGTGGCAGGTTGCCAACGGAATCAGGAAGGTTGTTTACACCTCTACAACCTTCTATGTTCAAGTGTTGCTGCTGACCAAGAAGGAGATAAGGAAATGGCAGAGGCAAAAAGGTATGCAGAAAATGGATTTGCAAAGAAGCTCCCAAAACCCTTAAATTAATGAAGCACTCAAATACACGTCAAAACGTTGTAAGCTCTGCTTGTGTTTTAGGTGCGAGCAGATTGGCAGGTTTAGAGGATGAGGGTTGCACAAACTTCACACAACAGCGACCCTTATTGCATTACATATATAGCTGATTATTAGGTGCGCTGGCTGGCCTTTATGCCGCTCAGAGATATGAGCTAGGAAGGATAAAGGATGCCCTAATGTTAAAACCTAAATATGTGCATTAAAAGAATCTTGGTCGTAATTTACTTCTTTTTAATAGACATGCGCTAACACCTCTGTCAAAGTCTTACTTTCAGGCTGCAAATTCGCCAACTGGGAGAAGTGAAAGGTCAATACCAGGAAGGAAAAGTTTGGGAGAGCGGCACCATATCAGGAGCTTGCCAGCATCTCATTTGCCTACGCCAAATAGATAATGCCTCCTAGGTAAAAGAAACAGGGGCTCTGGAATTACATCATTGCAGGGTAGGCATAAACTGGATTCGTTGAAATGGCTTTAGAAACTTTCAAACAAAAACATTTGACAGATATAAGGTTGAGTTTCAGGACTTTGTCCACACATGCCTGCCTACGCCAGAAAGAGAGCTATGGGCAGGGTACGACATTACAAGTTAGAGGTAACTTTGAGATTTCCACAGGTATATGGTAAGAAAAAATAACTAATCATCCCTCAAAATTATAATCATAATAAAAATAATGACTAGAATTTGATCATTCTGATATTCAAATGTAGTCATTACAATAAATCCATATTGCAAAAGTTGTATGATAATAAATCTAGGCTTTACTCGCCATCTACAGATTCACGTTCAAGCTCGAGATTTGTCTAAGAGATAGTGAGACAATATTCAACATGACACTATTTAGTTACCCCCATACCAGAATCCTTTGACATCAAACAAATGAACTTGCATAAGAAAAACAAAGCTTAAAAGTCTTGAACGACATCAAAAACTTTTGAATAATAAATCTCACACGTTACCGTGAGTTAAACTGGTAACAGAAGGTGGCGCTGTAAAGATTTAGGGTACAAACCTTCCAAATCCAGGTTCCCACACCTAGAACGATATAGAGATCAGAGAAGTTTTTTTTCTTGTCTGGACCTCCCCAAAGATAGTTTTTTTCCCCTTTCCTCCCCCCAATGCCCAACTGCCTTTTTAGCAAAAACTTTAGAAACCTTCATGCAAATGGAGCTGACAGGTGTAAGGTCAGTTTCCATGCTAGAAGACATGTGCAGATTGCAGAAGCACATGCAAGACATGTGAAGAGCTGACATAATTGATTTTATTTTGTTTTTATTTTTCTAAACATTTAATTTGTTCTCAAATATATGCTTTATGCTGAAAGTAAGCAATAAGTGTATTTTAAATATGATTTGTCTTTTTCTATCTTTAAAACATTATTTAGACTTGAATACTTTAAAGGTTGAAAATAAAAATACGTTCTTATATGCATTTGATATACTTCTTATATGCTTATTTACTTTTACATTTGTAAATATGTTTTTAAAACTTAATTATATATATATATATTATAAAACTCCTTGCTTTATTAACCATATAATGTCTATTTCAAATTAGATTAATTAAAGAATACTATTCTTCACAATTCAACCCTATGTATATACATTACAAGAACAATCAAATAAAAACTTATATTTATATATAAATATATAATTATGTTTCTAATCCCAACCGATATATAAAACTGTATACTTGGATATAAATATATATTTATTTTAAATCAAATGTACTTCATAGAAGTATGCCAAGTACATTAAAGAATACAGAAGAGGGAGAAATAAGAAATACCATAATGTATATATATATATCGCTCTATCGTTATAAGAAAATATATTTTAAATCTCAATACGCGGTTATATAAAGAAACAACATTAAACAACAAAAAAACATGACCTCACAAGTCACAAACAAACCACTTACCCATATGATGCGAAGGACCAAAAGTAGAGGGGTGCTACACAAACCAACATTGGCAACGTTGCCTCCGTAGTGACACTCTTCAACTCTATGTCTTTTCTAAATGATTGAATATATTGAAATCTACAACAAATGAGAGTATTCTAAAATACATATAAATAATTTCAACATGATGTTAGTAGGTTCATCCGCCAATTCACCCTCCATGTTTAGCAATTTTGATTTTGACACTAAACTTTGCAAGCTCCATCTATGTCATTTTGGCTCCAATTTTTGAGATTTTTTTAATTTCGAGAAAGTTTTTTGAAAGAGATCCATAGTGATGTAAATATATTATAATTTTGGTGTTTTTTTTTTCTAGAAATTTTAGTTTCTAAGGGGTGTTTCTTGTTTTTTTATTTTGGAAACTTTTGGAGCTTGATTTGGGCTCATATGGACTCCTTTGTAGTCACCATTTACTTGAAAGTACATTTTTTTGCATACTTCATGGTCGTAACCTTGGTTCATTCTCATTCTACTTCCAAATTATAGTTTCAATATTTTGGCCTCTTGAGGCATTTGTATTAATAAAGTTCAAGTTTATTCTTGGATATTTGACAAGTGGGAAATATAAATACACTAAATATAAAGTGCCATAATAATATTTTGCTAAGGGATTTCATATTTTGTAATTTTTATTTTGGGGTGATCTTGTCTTGGTTTGGTATTTTTTATTCATTTGAGAAGATAAAAATGGTTATTTTAGTTCATTTTTCTATCATCATAATGGCTAGCTCACACATTGAGTGCTTGTGTGACATTTGGACCAAAATTTGGGAGATGCGTGGAGATCTAGTTGAACCTCCATTCCTAGAAGATCCTACTATAAATTAACTTATACCCCTTGATGAATTTCATCCTTATGTGGATGATATAGCTATGTGACTTCATAAATGAGAAAAACATGAACATCATGATGACATAGAGTTTTCTCTTGATGATTCTTCTCCTTCTAAAAATACTTCAATGAATTATTTGACTTATATTACTCTTATTACATATTTACATTCATGGATATCTATTTAAACATCCATTCATAGAAGATCCTAATATAAATTGACTTATACCCATTTATGAATTTCATCCTTATGCCTGGTATGATATAGGTAAGAAACTTCCTAATTGGGAAAAACATGAACATTATAATGACATAGAAAATTTACTTGATGCTTCTTCTCCTTATAAAAATTCTTCAATGGATTCTTTGACTTCTATGACTCTTATTATAGATTTAGAGCGTTCATCTTCTTTATCTTTGAGTCAACAATTTGAAGTTAAGAATTCTTCTATTCTAGCACTAGAAAATTCCATTATTGTTCATACTCAAACATCTTGTGTGGACACGTCATCTTGGTATGAATAATGTAGTATAATGATATGCATTGAGATTCCTTCATCATTTATTTGCTCCATCAAAGTTTAGTGTTTCTCTATCAACAACTTCTAGTAATTTAGTGTAGTAATTTTATATCAATCTTTTTAATCCACTTCATTGGGAGGCATACTTACTATATATTTCACAGTTTTTTGTGGATTCCCACCTTTGATATCCTGAGATACCTTTGGGGACATTCATTTTCTCTTCAATTATATCTCATATGGATTTTCATCTCTTTCTTCAAATTTCTTGATAAGTTACATCTCTTTCTTTGGATGTCACGAGGGAACATTTAGAACCTCCTATTTATTCTCCACCTATTCATGCTTCTACAATTATAGAATCTATAGATATTAATGAGTCCACATATCCAACTTAGTCATCATTCATCTTGACACATTTTGCACAAGTACTAGATTCTCATTAGTCCAATTATCTTACCTATCATGAGAACCATAATGCATGGTTATTGTACCTAAATAATATATGGTACCTAATTCATCTTATCAAAAAATTAATAATTTGGAATTGGTTTAGAGAGTCTTGAGAAATATTTAGATGCATCATCTATGTCATTATCACATGTTCTACATCTATCTCCTAATGGTTTTGATAGGTCACTTTCTTTATTTATGCTTAGGACTCTTGAATCAATTGTGAATCCTTTTGACATCTACATGGTGACATTTGATAAATTTTCAAATATCCTCAACTTGTATATTCTTCCCTCATATTCCTTTTAGGAATGGAAAGATCTACATTATTTATTGAATTTGTTTCTTTCTAAGGAAATAAATTTTATTTGGTGCCCATGGATCATCTTTAAAATTCATAGTAGAGCATCTACCATTGACACAAGAGACTAATTGGGGGGTCTTCATAGTCTCTCTTCTCCTTATTCTTTTGGTGAGATATTTCCCCATGTGTGGTTTTATTCTTCTCAATCTTTCAAGTGGGGTCACCTAATTCTATTCTCTTCTTCCTCTCAAGAGAAGGGGGGTTCTCATACAAGGGAGTTTTCTTATTCACCTTATTTTTGGGGAATCATTTTGTACATGGGTACCTAACATTTCTATGCATGTACTAAAACCCATCCATTCATCTATCCATACCCACCTAAGCTGCCATTATAGGGTTGTTGGTGCATTTTATTTTCATTTCATTTAGTTAATTACTTTATTGCATTATATACACCTAAGATAGGATAAACTTATTTAGGTAGATATCTATTTGAGTATTTTATACTTGCATCATGCGACTTGTACTTTCCTTGTTTGGTAGATTTTTACTACACACTTGTGACTACATCTTTTATCCCACATTGGTTGTACATTCATATCTCTCGATGGTCTATCCCATATATACCCACCTCTTGCTCTCATATGAGCATCTCTTGTACATAATCTCTTATGCATTGATCATTGCATCATAGGAGGGTCTATTTATATATTTATAGGATGTATTTACACAAGGGAAGGGTAGAAAAATAGTAAGGATTCATTAATGGGCCTCATATTAAATTTGGTTGTAAAATAAGTAAAGATCAAATGTGTCCCCATGTCATTTTTAATGACACAAATGATATTTTATTTGAAGAAGCTCAAATTTATAGGGAAGGTTAATGAAATCAAGGAGCAATATATGGTCATAATTTCTTAACTTTGTGATCCATGAGATATTAGGTAAAATGAAAATAAGAGAAGGATTCATTATGCATGGAAGGGGAGTCACAAACATTAAATGGTAAGTGAAAAAATATTTAAACCTAAAATGTGAAAGGTAAACAAGGCTTATACAAGGGGTAAGAACACATGGGAAAGGGGAAACAAAAGAACATGGGGATGAACAAAGGAACACAAAGATAAACTAGGTGTAAACATGGTATAAAAGTACATGCTAAAGGGAACACCTAAATTGAATTCAAAACATAGTAAAATAAGTTATGGGGTATATAATTTTTGTTATTATATTTTTCCCACACTTTAGTAGGATCATGACAGTAAGTGGAGGAAGCATGTTAAAATAAGAGTATAATAAATAATATATAATCATGTAAATACCAAGGATACAATACTAAAGGAGAGATACTAGTATTTAGATTTATTCTTTGATCTTTATTCAAGGGTGTGTATACCTAGTCCTACAATGCATCCAAGGGGAGTAGTAATTATATGCATACAAGAGTGATGCTAAACAACACATACATAAGAAACTAAAACATAAATAGAAACCTAGAGACACAAAAGAGTGCACAATGAGAACAAACACAAGGAAAACACATAAGATAAGAATAAACAAGACAACACATTACCATAACATGAATGAACATGAAAGAAAATAACAAAAAATTTAAAAGTGATGAAGATATTGTCATTTTTCAAGCAGGGATATGTGGAGACCTACAAAGGGAAGAGAGTGGGATAGAAAAATTATATATGAAGAGGCATCTTGAAAAATATGAAATAGAAAATAAAAACAAGATACTAGAAATCAAAAATTGGAAACTAAAAACTAAAAATTAGATAATTGTCATGATGATAAGGGTTATAAAGTAGCCACCTAAGATAGTGCCAGCTTAGGCCAAAAGTAAAAGGTACTAATAATGATGATCAACAAAAAAGTGAAAATGTTAAATGGTATATAGTAAAAATAGTGTTGTGATTACTGCCATTGGCTTTGTGGCTACCAAAAAAAGTAAAAAGAGAAAAGAAAAAATGATGATATCATAAAAATTTATATGGTAACCACACAATTTGATAAAAGGTTAGGTAAGGCCTGAGTTGGTAAAGGTTTTTCTATCATGATGATGATGGAAAATAGTGATATATACATATATGTATATATGTGTGTGTACGTATGTATAATATGTCCCCAATTAAATTGATTGTTAAAAAATGAAAATGATAAAGATAAAATTAATTTACAGTAAAGTGGCTAAGAAAAAAATGGAAAGGTTTGCTAAGGATTTACTTGAGAGAAAAAATAGGAGATTATAATGAGATAAAATTATTTGTCATTCGCCTCAATGATGATAGGAGAAATAGGGTCACTAGGGGAATAATTGGGTCATGCCCCCAATTGATCATAAATAATGAGGATAATAAAAGAGGGGAATGTCTAGGTCATGCTCCCAAGAGGTAAGAGGAAGAGAAAACAAGGGGAACATGTGGGCTATATCCCTAGGTATTGTAATGAAGAAAAGATGATGATATGATAACTCCAAAGTGGAGGAGAAAGAGTCAATAATAGAAAAGATGTCATAGGAGAGAGGCATAGAGGAGAGTCATAAACATCAAAGGGAAACAATATAATAATAAGCATACTTAGATTACAAAAAATGAGAATACCAAAAGAGAAGGAGATAAGGAGGAAAAAACACAAGGAGAAAATGTGGGTCATGATCGTAGGTATTAAAAATAAGGATACATGATGATACAATGCCCCCCAGTGGAGGAGAAAGATAATAATATGAAAGATGTCATAGGAGAGAGGCATAGATGAGTCATAAACATAGGAGAGAATAAGAACTAGATTTATATTGAGGAAATTGAGAAGATAAAAAGAGGAAACAAGAAGGATGAAAAATTCCAATAGAGGGATGCCCCAAAGGAGAGAAAACAAGCCTTGTGCCCCAATTCAATGGAGATAGTAAAAATGATATGGTGATTACCACCATTGGATTTGTGTTTGCCACCCAAAAGTAAAAATAAAAAAGTGAAAGCGATGATATCATGAAAAATTATATGGTAACCACATGATTAGATAAAAGGATAGGTAAGGCCGAGTAGGTAAATGATTGTCTATCATGTATGTATG
>VDFB02200215.1:0-22809 GCA_007258455.2 Sequoia sempervirens
CTTTCACCAAGTAGGCTTTGCACTCTCATAGGACCACAAAGATCTGTATGAACCAAATCAAGCAATCCAGTAGTAGATTGTTCCTTTAATCTATAATGATTTCTTGTCTATTTCCCGAACTGGCAATTTCTGTAGATAGAATTTACAAGCTTTGTAATTCTTGGTAGATCTCTCATGGCTTGAACATGACTAATCCTTTCCAAGTTATCAAAATTCATGTGAAACATTCTCCTATGCCATAACCAGCTATCATTTATCTAAGTCATAAAACATAGTCCATTAGCACCTTTAAGCTAATAAATATTCCCTTTAGAATTTTGTCCTCTAGCAATCAAAATTTTGGATCATTTCTGAATCTCACACTTCTCATCCTTAAACACAAGATCATATCCCTTTCTGCACATTTGACCAATGCTCAACAGATTATTCCTTAAACCCTTAACATAGTAGACATCGTTAGTATGATGCTTTCCATTAAAACTTACTAAACCTACCCCACAAGTTTCAACATCAGTATCATCTCCAAACATAACTAGACCTCCATCATATTTTTCAAGTTTCACAAACTTACTCTTGTCACCACTCATGTGATGTGAACAACCACTATCAACTACCCAAAAATACTTTTCATGTTCAGCATGTAGGGTAGAGATAACTGTACCTTCATTTTTCTCCTTCTACTTCTCCTTCTCTTTGTCTTTCTTCTTCTCTACCTAGGGATTTTCCTTTGACTTTCTTTCTGAAATAGTAGAAGTAGGTTCATCTTTAATTTCCAAGAACAAGCATTAACTGTCATTTGGGTCTTCATATTCTGAATCTTCATCTAAAATACTAGCATTCTCATTAACATAGTAAGCTCTGTTAATCTTCTTTCCTTTCCTTTCTTTCTCATATCTTTTTTTATTATTTTTAGCTCTTTCCGGGCACTTTGTCGCATAGTGACCAATTTCTCCATGACTAAAGCATTTAAAGGGAAATTTACCGTTATACTTACCAGATCCTTTTCTTAATCTTCTTACAAAGTTATCCTTGATATCTTCAAAGTTCTCTTCATTCGGATATTCAGTTCTTGTAGCTTTAAAAGTAGTTTTTGTTTTTCCTCTTCTTAAATTCAACTTCTTCATTTCATAAGATGTCAAGAATCCTAGCAAAAAATCCTTAGTGCATGTATTGTAATCAATAGTCTACTCAATAGCACTCACCTTTTCATTGTAAGCATCAAGAAAAGTTTTGAGAATTTTCTTTACAATTCTAGTTTCATCTATAGTACCGCTAAGAGATCACATTTGAACCACTACCTGATCCAATCTATGTACATAAGATTTAACATTCTCATCTTCGGTCATATGTAAAAGATCAAACTGTGTTTCCAAATTTTGTAATTTTACTTCTTTTACCCTTTCATCACCATCATGTGCTCTTTCTAAGCATCCCATATTTCTTTAGTTGTCTTCAAATTTTGAACATTAATCAACTTGGAATGTACCAAACTATTCTTCAAGATGAAATTCACCTTGTTATTTGCTTCATGTGCTTTAATTTTCTTAGGTGTACTCAGACCATTTGCAAGAGGATTGTATGGATTCTTGTAAGCTTTCTCTACATCAAATCTGTAATACTCCAGATATTCTTCCATTAGTACTTTCTAGATACTATAGTTCGGTCCATCAAACCTTAGATAATCAAAGACCATTTTGTTATCCATCATGGACCTTCCTCAAGTGGTTAAGCTCTTCACCAAGGAATTAAACTCTGATACTAATTGTTGGATAGGACAACTGAGAGGGGGGGTGAATTAGTTGTCATAGATTATAACCTTAAATTCAATTACTAGAACTAACACTAAATGCAATGATCTAGATGTAACTAATTGATAAGGTTGATTGATTAAGAATGCAAAACCTAAGAGATACAACTTGTTTGAAAACACATTGTGTAATGCAAATTGCAATAGAACTTGACGAAACTAAAAGTGTGCACCTGGAATATGGATGGAGATTGCAAATGGATTTTGCAATGCTATTGATGCTAATTTCCAGGCTTGGTGGGATTCATTTGCCATTCTGGGCGAATCATTCCCAATTCTGCAAAACTATTTCAGAACTCGTTTCAGACAAAAGGGTATCTAAAATTGCAAAAAACCCAAAAATTGGCATGGAAGTGGGACTCATTCGCCACCCATGGTGAATGAGTCCACTTTTGAATTTTTGAATGTTCAAAGGTGGAGTCTAGAGCTTTTGGTCTAAACTTTAGACTTCTCTAGGTGTTTGGTTATGAAACTGTCAGATTTAAGCCTAAAATGACTTTTTATTGATATTTTTCCTTATTCAATGAGGATAAGACTTGAACAACTTTACAACTTGATCTTCAATGATTTCTAAGCTTCCAAAATACCTAAATCTACAAACACACAAGACAAGAAAGAAAAATGTTGGATGTTAGGGCATGGGGATTTTCCTTGGTCAAATCCATTTTAGGTAATTAAACCAAAATGATGAGAGAATGGAATGAAACATGCAATAATGGAGTTGATTACCTTGCCATGATGATTTATTTTGAATTTCTGCAACATAACATAAAGAATCTACCCTTGAATGTCTGAAAATTGATGTCTTAATGCCTTGAAATGGTGAAGCCCTAACTTGTTTGACTTGAGATGGAAATGTTGGCCTCCTACAATGATTTAATAACTAAGCCCTTACAGCCATGATTCAGAGATTGGACATCTAACCTGAATAGCTTTTTCAATCATCATGAAGGTGCATTTAAATTTTCAACCCAGGGACGTGAACTTGAAATGGGTCAGCACAGTATGTGCACTAGGAACTCAAAGTAGCCATTTCATTATATAGCTAAGGAACACACAATTCTAAAATTAAATTACTTCGAAGGTGTTGAGAAATTTTCGCACACATGCCCCACCGGAGGTGGGGAACCTCTTTTTTCTTTTGCATATTTGCCTCTTAGCTTGGTCAATTTTTGGTTTTTCTCTTCTTGGGAGGTTATTTTGGGATTAAGTCTAGACTGAGTTTGATGGAGGCAATGTTTTGAGGCTCTAGGGGGAAATTCATTTGTGTTGGAATTTGAAAATGGGAAATTTGAAGTGAGTTTTCAACATCATTTGTAAATATTTTTTGCAGCCATGGATAGATGATGAAAAATTAGGCAGGGTTGCTTTCTGAATTTTTTGAAAATTCCTTATAGAAAAAAAGTTATGAGGTTTAGGGGATTTTGACCTTGTAGGGAATTCGGGTATTTCCTCCCTATGCAGAAATCCTTGAATTTCCATTAGCCTCTTGATTTTTCATAATATTGCATTTCAAAGATTTTAGCATCCCACAAAATTCCCTCACCCTAAGAAATCTCCAAAATTTCCATCACCCTGTCATTTTCAGGAGAATGCATATGAAATCATCACTAATTTCCATCCCTAATGGAAATCCCCGAATTTCCTCCATGGCCTAATTTCTGCAAAGGGGTCAAAATCCTGAAATTTTCATTTTTGGAAAATTCTAAGCACCCCTCAAAATCCCAAAATTTTCCAAAAATTGAAATTTTCTAAAATTTCCATTTTGAAAAATTCCAAACCCCCTCAAAATCCCAAAATTTTCCAAAATAGAAATTTTTTTTCCAAAAATGATTTTTTCCGAAATGGAAATTTTTGAAATGCTTTTTTTGTTTGAAGTGGAAAATTTCCAAAAATGGAATTTTTTTCTTGAAAATTTAAAAGTTCTCAAAAATGAAATTCCTGAGATGGAATTTTTTTAAAAAATAGATTATATCTATTTTTCAGGATTAAAGAAATCAAAAGGAGAACTTGCATATGGATTTGTGCCAAGAGGAAAAATCTGGAAAAGTTCAATTCAAATATTAAAAGTGGGGCCTGCATAAGAATACATGCCCAAACTGTCTACTGCTGGAGGGGATTTGTGGAGGACATTTGAAGCTGATTTCATCATCCAATCAGAATTTTCATTAATGACAAGCTGGCATAATATTGTTTTCTCATTGTTCCATGGTGTAACTGCTTTTATACAATTGGATGATGATGTATGGTATGAGCTCCCAAATTAAATGTAACAGCTTGATGCTTCTCGAAGTACAATTGCAGCCATTGGATGAATTAAATCCTGGCCATTGGTTCAAAATGTAATTTTCTATAAAAGGCCAGTGGCTTCTCATTTGTAAAGGGGTATTTGGCTTCTCATTTGTAAAGGGGTATTAGACTAGATTAGAATAGCTGATTAGAAGCTGTAAAAGCCAGAATTGGCTAAGTTAGGAGTTAGATTTTGCAAAATAGTGGTTGTAGGAGAGGAGAGAGATTGAAAATTGTTATGTAATGCTGGAGAAGTTAATGCAATTGGATTGTTGATTTGGAAAGCTTTGTGTTACACTTTGATAGTTCATGGTTTCTTGTTCTTGATTCTCAAATGTTAGATGTTAGATTTTCAATTCTTTTACAATGATGGTGAAATGTTAATGATGTTGATAGATCTCTAGTCCATACTTTTAGCAATTTTTTGATTGTAAGTTGTTGTGCAAAGTTAGTTTGGGCCTTATTCTGTGCTAAGTTCAATTGTGGATGCTTGTTTACATTGCGCCAGTTATTGGTGTAGATAGGGAAAATTTCAATTGGATTTAATATTGAAAACAACAAAATAAATAAACCCTATCAAGCACCATGAAGTACAAACTAGAATGAAAATGCAAATAAACAAAGAACATGCAAACCAATTTTCAAACTTAGATTTTATTGGCCTCCATGGCTCTTCTCCACCTACACAAGAATGCAAGATTTTGAAGGTTGATTGTTGAAGGAATGTTGGTTGCCTATTTTTGCAGCATAACAACATGACGAAGGTGATGGATGGAGATGGATGGAAGATCGAAGACTAATTTTGACAGAATGAGGATGCTAGATGAAGATTCAATGCAAATGGCCTGTGAAAGGTTAGATTTATAGAGTTTCGATGTGGATGGAGATAAGATTTGATAAGGATTTGATTTTTGACAAAAGAGGAAATACAACAAGATGAGATAAGATTTTAAAAAGATAGAAAGATTTTGATTTATTGTTTTAAAGGAAATAAAACAAGATAAGATAAGATGTGAAAAGATAGAAAGATTT
Organism: Sequoia sempervirens; assembly: GCA_007258455.2. NCBI lineage: Eukaryota > Viridiplantae > Streptophyta > Pinopsida > Cupressales > Cupressaceae > Sequoia > Sequoia sempervirens. Next base: position 5,129 of record VDFB02200215.1, read on the forward strand.
TGATTCTCTTTTAAAGGAAATAAATCCTGAAAAAGATGAGAAGGATAATTGATGAATTATCTAATTAAATAAATTAATTAGATACACATGAGTTTAAATTTTGGAAAGAAAGAAAAGATTTTTAAGATTTTATTAATTAAATAAATATTTGATTTATTTAATTAATGTTGAATTATGATTTCATCAATTAAATAATATAAATTATTTAATTAACATTAGAAGAATGAATAGAAATGATTTAATTAATTAAATAATATAAATTATTTAATTAACATTAGAGGAATGGATGGAAATGATTTAATTAATTAAATAATATAAATTATTTAATTAACATTAGAGGAATGGATTGATTATGCATAGGAAGGGAATAAATGAAATTAGTCAAATAAATAAGATTTATTTAACTAATTAGATGATGGCATGGGTACCTAGGGAAAAGCATACTACAAGATGTCTAGGTGTTGCAAGACATGGACATTTTTAGGTGTCTACAATTGGGTATGTGGATGAATATTCATAGTCTGAAAATCTTCATTTACCTTAGAAGATTGTACCATTTCTGCAGAGTTGTGGGCTTGTCCTTGATCAAGTAGAGATTGGTACAAAAGAGTAATGTATATGTATTACTAAAAAATTGAGAGTGAAAGTACAATATCAAATCGTGCAACCTCTTGAGGAAGGAGCATCAAATCTTGATTTATACTACTAGCTAAACAAGGCAGTCAACTCCACAACTGGGAGGATGCCATTTAGGGAAAACAAAGAAAGTGGAGTGGCAGCGGTTACGCATGCATGGAATCTGATCAGACATGCAAGTCCAAATGCAGATTTAGCACAACAGTAATGCTCATGTCTGCTTAGTCATTAAAGTCCACTACAAGTCAGTTACATTCGGTTGCATGAGGAATCTTCTACCATTGACCTCCTTTGACCTTGAACAATTCCTTTTTTGGATATTGCAATGCATACCTAGCTGGCGATGTCTTCCTCAACTTAGCATCTTTAAATAAAATCTACATGGCAATGTCAATATGCACAATAACTACACATCTATAACCACCTTAAGGATCATTCATTAACCACATGCAAAATCAATATAGATAATCCACATAATATGCCAATGTCATTAAAACTTGCAGAGATAGGATTAAGCCCAATGTCTATGGTTTGAAGGAAACATTATGAAAATATTAACATTTAACATCAAAGTCCATGACAATTGCTAGCAAATGAACTATAGATTCTATCCAAAATTGAACCAAAAACTAGGCTCATCACTCCCCCCAACCTAACATTTTGTTGGTCCTCCATCAAGGGAAGGATTGTTTTTCTGCTTGGTCAAAGCTCTAAAATTTCTAATTGATATTTGTCCAACATCAGTGGTTTTTGTACGTAAATAAGGATCCCAATAGAATCCTCCTAACCTATCAAATTTGTTCCATCTCTATTTTTCTACAGCAATTCCATACTGGTAGAATCTAAAGTTTGGCATGGGACACATGAGAATGGGTGGTTGGAAAGTCAGGGGAAGCCAAAATCGCCCCTTCATTCTCTGAATTTGAATATACCTATCAATCCTTTTTAGTGCTACATCATAATTGTGGATGGAATGGAGTTTCTCCTATTTCAACTCATTAGTTAGGCTATTCCATCTTTTTAATAGGCATCTTCTCATAGTTTCCTCCTTTTCTACTGCCTTTACCTCATACTCACTGTAAACTGTCTCAATCCAAAGCATAATCCTATTTCCATAACTAGGTCTGAGAAGAATTATGTGCCATTCTCTATAAATATCCCTTGGGTTGCTTGATTTAGCTCTAATGGGCAGAGGGATATTAGACTCCAATTGCTAATAAGCCCCATGTTGTTGTCCCCAACTAATCTCATTTTGCAACCAAGACATAAATGCCCTCAATTGGACATCTCCAACATACAATTGCGGATTCCAATCATGGTCTTGAGTTACAACATAATTATGAAAATAAAACTCACATAGAAAATTCTTTATTTCAGGTGAGACAATCCTATAAGCATTGAAAAATTCATTAGGAGTGTCAATAGAAGGATCCAAACCTAATGCAATCCTTGATAGCTTAAAAGAGAGATATTTATTTTTCAGGTGTAGATAATAGACCCTTGGAGGGGTCCTACATTCCAAAATATGTGGTACCAAGGTTGCCATATCATCCACCCTCTCCTTTAGGGTGGCAATTTATGTATTCTTATCTTCAATCTTCTCATCTCTCTTTTGAATTTCCTTCAACTTTTGTTTTTCCTTTTTCCATTCTTCCTCCCTCCTTTGTATTTTTTTCCATAAATTCAAAATTTTTGTATGAACTATAAAATTAGGAGTATTATGAATTCCTACCAGTCTTTTTGTCGATGGTTTCTCCTCATATAGCACTATTTGTATGGACTCGGGATGTCTAGTTGTTTCTGGCTGTGGGGGTACTATTTCTTCTCCCACTTCTTGTTGCAAGGGCTCTTGTTCTTGATTTTGTCCTAGCTACAGGAACTCCTACTCTGGTTCTGACTATTGTTGTAGGACTTCTTGCTGCAAGACTTCTTGCTGCAGGATTTCCTGCTCATGCTGCAGGAAGTCCTGATTTTGCTCGAACTCTTCTGCAATGTTAGCAAGATCGGCCAGTGTTATATTTGTTGCTCTCTCAAATATGTCTTCTTCTTCGACATTCTCCTACCCCATTGGAGCTTTAGGGTCCTCATGTGATGTCTCACCAGGCTTAGGTCTTTCATGTGGAGGTTTACCAAATGCTGGCCCAATAGGTCTTGATTTCCTAGGAGGTCGCTCACATTTTTCTTTAGCTACAGGATGAACAGTGTTAGCCTTCTTCTTCTTAGAACTTGGCACCTTTCTTTCTACAAGTTGTGTTTTAGCCTTTCCTTTTCTTGTTTCTAATTCTCTCTTATGTTCCCTAGTTTTCATTAGGGTGCCAAGTGGAATGTTGTCCTCAGAATATGATGAAGAGCTTTCTTTTTCTAAGTGCTCTATTCCAGAAGAACTAATTTCTATGGTTTCTTCTGCTGCTAGAGGGTTCACACTAGAACTTGGGCCAGAGGTTGAAGCACCAAGAGTGGATTCAATTGTGCTAAATCTCTTGCTAGACCTATGGGGTTGAAGTAAAGCCCTAGGTTGCAAGTTCTCGAGTCTAATTTGATCAAAATTTATAAATTCTTCCTAGGTCATTCAAGATACATCATGTAGAGACTTCTCAACTAGTAAATTAATCAAAAAATGGTGGGAAATAGAACTATCCCTACCTTTTTGGGTCTTGGCTGCCATGATTGAGAGAAGATTATATATCACATTAGACACATTCATCTTCCTTCCATGCCTCATGTGATTCAAAAGCTTGAAGTGCACAGAATGAAAATTTGACTAGTGACCCTCATAGGTGATGTATTTGATAACATAAATGGCTATCTACTTCCATGGCTCGGGCACAGACATTCTCTTTGCACCCTGTTTATCTATGCTCAATGGGGGGTCGTTCGATTCTATAAATTTTTCCCTAACTGACCTGGCATCTCTGGAGGCAGGGTAATTTTCACCATCAGCTAGTAACCCTGCGACCTCTGTAATTATTTCCTTAGTTTCCACAACTTCCAATCCTTTTACTATGGATTTTCCTTCAAAAAATGTCTCAACGAATTCAAGATCAATGCTTTCATCAAATCCATCCAACTTCAGGAAGTAATCTAACCATCCACAGTTTCTAAATTCGGCCGAGAATTGTGCATCCTACAATAAAACATCATGCACTGTGAGTTCATTTTGAATTAAACCACCTCCCATTGTCTGAAATCAAACAAATACACTGTGATTTCTTTCCTTCAATTCTCATTTGAAAATCGAGTTCACCTTCTTGCAATACCTACTAAATTTTCATTGCCAATATCGACTGAATTTCCTTTCTTTTGTTTCACCTTTTTTCTTGCAACTCAATATTACGATAGAGTCAATAATGACAAGAAAAGGAGTGATAAAGGAGAATTATGATGGGAAGAAATGATAGTTGCAGTTAATGTCACTTCACACATGTGAACCATCCTCTCACTTAGATTTCAAATCAGCTCTTTTTTTTTTTGACATAGCCTAGCATAAATTAACACATGGGCAATATATTTGCATCTTTTTCTTTCCCTCCAACCTAAATTTGGACATGTGTTTGTACATACAAGATAGGAGTGGCGATTTGACAAGGAATAATGACATGTTATGTGAACATCTATACTAACATAAAGTGATTAAATGAATGCACTTAAAAGATAATTAAAAGATAGAAATTAATGTGCACATACCTGAATGTGTGGAGGATTCATTGCAAAGATTGTGGAGAAAGTACCACACCTTTTAGGGAATAAATTGGGCAATTAATGAAGATGAAGTGGAATGTGGTGAGGTGGAATGAAGTGATAGAAGAGAGAGAAAGGTGGTGATGGATGGGTGAAGAAATGGACTTCCACAAGAGTGGAAGTCTTTATTATGAGAATTACATACCTTGATTAGCCAGAAGGAGGGACACTAGGTCCACTTCCTTTAGTTGTAGGAGGCTTTGAAGGTGTTAAATGCTAGGTGAATTGTTGCAAGAACTCTTTTTTGGAAGCTAGCTTGTGATATAATCTAAGGTGATGACCATTGACAAGTAATTTGAATCTTTCAGGGTCCATGGTAGTAAGTTGAACAACTCCATTAGGAAAGACCTCAGTGAATTAATATGGTCCTATCCACCTTGTCTACAATTTTCCTACATTTTCTTGATATCTTGAGTCATAGAGCAAGGCCCAATCTCCTGGTTGGAATTTCTTATCTTTGATAAATTTTCCATGTCATTTGATTCTATGATTCTACACTACCTCTATATGTTGGAGGGTTGCTCTTCTTATCTCATCCAAATCATTTAGCTGCATGATCCTTCCTCTTTGTGCCTCTAAAATATCCATCCCCAAATCTACTGCAGTCCTAAGAGTCTTATATTCAAATTCAGTGGGCATCATAGCTATCTTTCCATACGACAATTCAAATGGAGTGAAGCATGTAGTTGTTTTCTAGGTTGTCTTATAGGCCCAAACAACTTCTGGTAATCTATTTTCCCAATCCTTTCTATGAATAGCTACCATTTTGGTTAGAATGGCTTCAATTTCTTTGTTGGTCACTTCAACTTGGCCATTAGCCTGGGGGTGATAAGGAGTATACTTCCTGTGCCTTATGTTGTACTCGTCAACTAGTGCTACAACAATGGTTGATGTGAATTTTTCCCCTTGATCAGTCACTATTTCTCTTTGGACTCCATATCCTATGAAAATCTCCTCATAAAGAAATTTTGCAACCTTGTTATCTCTTGCATGCTTCATGGCCTTTACTTCTACCCACTTTGTCACATAATAAATTCATACCAATATATAAGACTTACCATTTGATGGAGGGTCAATGCATCCCACAAAATCCACTCCCCACTTGTCAAAGGGAGTGATTACTACTTGAGGGAAAAGTGGCATCTCATCAAATCTGGTTGGTCTACCCATTCTTTAACATCTATCACATTTTTTGGTATACCTTCTTGCATCCTTGTGGAGTGTTGGCTAGTAATATCTTGTGCTCAAAACCTTCATTTCTATCCTCTTGGCTGAAAAGTGTCCTCTACATGGTTCATTGTGACATGCATACAAAATTTCATGTCTCATCTTCTCTCACGCATCTCCTCATGACATGGTCTGGTCCAGTATAAAACAAGCATCCAACAATCCAAGAGAAAGGAAAATATTTTTCAATGAGTTCCCTTTTCTCTTTTAGAGAGAAGTGAGAAGGAACTCTACTTGTGACCAAATAATTGGCTATGTTAGCATACCAAGGTGTTTGTATACTGAGGGAGAATAGATGCTCATCAGGAAAAGATTCATCTATGGGTTGATTGTCTTCTGATGTAGTTAGCCTTGAAAGAAAATTTGCAACAACATTGGCCTTCCCTTGCTTGTCCATAATGGTTATCTCAAACTCCTACATCAACAATAACTATCTTGCCAACCTACCTATGATCAAAGGTTTATTCATGAGATATCTAATGGTTGCATGATCAGTGTGCACAAATATTTGGTAGCCTGTTATGTAATGTCTGAATTTGTTTAATGCATAGATTGTTGCCAACATTTCTTTCTCTATCACTGTATAATTGAATTCAACTCCTTGAAATTTTTTGTTGAAAAAGTAAATGGCATTTTCAATAGCTCCTTGTTTCATTCCTAAGACTGCTCCAATGGCATAATTTGATGCATCAGTATGGATTTGGAAAGGAAGTTCCCAATTAGGCCCTTTGAGTACAGGAGCATGAGTCAAAGCTACCTTCAAGTCAGAAAATTCCTTGTCACAAGCTTCAGTCTACTGAAATTTAGAATCTTTAGTGAGAAGAGTATACAATGGTGTTACTACCTTGCTGAAATCCTTGATGAAATTCCTATAATATCCTGCATGACCCAAGAAACTCCTAACATCCTTCTATTTTGTAGGTTTGGACATATTCTTGATTACCTCGATCTTTATAGGATCTACTTGAATTCCCTTGTGGGAGATGTAGTGGCCAATAACTACACCTTCCTACATCATCATGAAGCACTTTTCACTATTTAAGGACAATTTTTGGTCTTCACATCTCTGTAGGAATCTCTTGATATTTTCCAATGCTTGATTAAAATCAACACCATAAGTGTTAAAGTCATCCATATAAATTTACATGAAATCATGAGAAATGTCTCAGAATATGCTAATGACTACCCTCTAAAAAGTTGCAAGTGCATTGCATAAGCCAAATGGGAGTACCAAATAGGCATAGGACCCCCATGGAAAGATAAATTTGGTCTTCTCCTAGTCCTCAGGTGCAATTTGGATCTGGCGTAGCCACTAAATCCATCTATAAAATAAAAGTATTGCTTTCCTACAAGTGTTTCCAAAACTTGATCAATGAAGGGTAAGGGAAAGTGGTCCTTCTTGGTGGCAACATTAAGTTCCCTATAATCAACAAAAACTCACCATTTCCCTCCTTTCTTAGGAAAATCACTAATTGAGACACCCACTGACTATCTGAAATGGGGTAGATAAATCCTGCATCAGGTAATTTCTGTAGTTCTCCTTTTACAATTTCTCTTGGTGCAGGTTTAATTCTTCTTTGTGGCTATCTTACTAGGGTGCAATCATCTTTGATGTAAATTTTGTGTGTACAAAGTTTAGGGTCTAGTCCCTTCATATCATGATAATCCCACACAAATGCATGTTGATGGGTCCTTAATAAGTTTTCCAATAAAAATTGTTGTTCTTCACTTAATTTATTGTTAACATTTAGATATTTTCCTTCTGAGACCTATACTTGTGTAGTTAACTCTATCATGGTTGCTTAATTAACACATGGTACCTTTAGCTCATATGGAAACAATGTATGGGGCATACATGTTGCTATAGAAAGTCTATCTACAAGAACAATGGTTGTAGGAAGAGTGGCTACAGGAAGAGCAAGCAGAAGTGTCTTGACTGGAGTAGCAAAATGAGAAGATGATGCTTCCTCAACTTCACAATGGTTCTAAATGATGTTAGCCAATACTTCATCCTCATCTTGGAGCTACATGAAAGATTTTTTTCCTAGCATCATAGGCTACACCACAAAATAAACTTCCTCGGCCTCTTTGCCAACATGTGGCCATACAAGATTATCTTCATCATGAGATGGTTGAGCAGGAGGATAAAGAACACAAATTTTCATGCTCTTCCCATCTAAACTGGTCATTTCACCTGACCAACATCCAATGTATGCATTTAAAATTTCCAACCATGGCCTTCCAAGAATAATGGGATACCTGCCTAGTGTAGCTTTAGGAGAAAGAATATAAAGTTTGTTGGGTACTCCCAAGAGTCTAAAACTAGCACAAGATCCTCCACTACACCATTAGGATTAACAATAGATCTATCAACAAGCTACATGACAATAGGAGTAGATATCATGCTTGCAACATTTAGTTGTTGTAGGATGTCTTTGGTCATTACATTTATTGTTGCCCCTAAATCAATCAGAGCATTCTTTACTTGGACCCTGTTTATAACAACTGCTACCACAGGACTACTTGGGTCATTATACTTGGGGATAGTCACTTTTCCCAACATGATGTCAGCTAGTTGTCCCACCGCATGAACTGTAGTTGGATCCTTCTTTTTCCTACCTGGCTTCTTGAGACTTGTATGTTTCCTTGATTTCCTTGTCATAGATTGGAACATCCTTTATGGCCTGAAATAGAGGTATCTGGACACATATATGCTTTAGATGATCCAAAATATCAAAAAAATTATCCTCCTTTTCTTCCTTCTTCTTGGAAATTTCCAATCTCTGAGGAAATGGTGGTTCTTGTTCAATTAGCTTGACTTGGACTGGTTCAAGGTTTTTAGGTACACTTGGCTGAATTAGATCATTCAGAGGTTCCTCTTCCTCTTCCATAGGAAGCTTAGTGATAATGGGCTTGGAAGGGGCTCATAGAGTAGTTCCTAAATGCAAGTGGATGTCACTTACACTCACATCATATGCAGGGAATTGATTTGAATCAAAAGAGTATGCAGATTGTTGTTGTGGTTCGTTATTTGGATTGGGTGTGGGCTGAGCTGGTAGCTGAGTAGGTTTTGATGCATTTGAGATTGGATTACCAAGTGGAGTAATTATAGCAGGTTGATGGGGCTGAGAAGGTGGCTGCATGTAACTAGTTGTCTGAGTAGGCCATTGTTGTCCTCCTCTCCATTGATTTTTTTTCTGCCAATTTTCTGGGGGTGGCTACCAATGCCCTTGAAATTGCTTCCAATTCCCCTGAGGTTTCTGCCACTAGGGTGGATAACTTTGATGATTGGTCCAAGCATTTGGAGGGTTACTCCAAGGCTTTGGTGGATATTCTCCATAACTTGATGGATATGGGGGCTACCATTGGTTACCAGATGAATAGGAATTAAAATATGGCCCAACATAGGATAGTGGATCCGGTGGTATACCTTGTCTTGGAGCCCAAGGCTTCCTTTGTGCAACATAGTAGACTTGGTCTTCTTCAATTTGGATTGGCTTGAACTCAGGTGGAATATGCTTTCTTTCAATATTAGCTACCATCTTGCATCTACAATCCCTCTTCTTTTGTCTGCAGTGGGGGCAATACTCTATCAACTTTTCCTCTGCCTCCTCTTGCTTCTTCTTGGATTGAAGTGTATCTAGTTGAGTAGCTAGATTATTTATAATGTCTTGCTTGAAGTCTACTAGCAAATGAGTAATCTTCATTGTTGAAACTCCACCAGTAGTTGACTTAACCATGGAAGAATGATATGCTCTCCCTTTATTTGAAGCTTCCCTAGAGTAGATCTGACATATTTTCTTGATATCTTCCCAAGGAACTTAGGAGATATGTCCTCCTCCCATGAGGTCCAAGGCATCAATGCAGATATCATTGATTCCTCTCAGGAAAAGAAACTTTTGTGAGTCTTCATTGAGTGTATGGTGTGGAGATTTTTCTAGGAAAAATAGAAACCTTCCAATGTAATCTTCCAAGCTCTCATCTTCCTTTTGCTGCATCCTAAAAATGTCACCTCCTCTCATGTCGCTACCCATACAATATTCCTTGTATTTCTCAAGGAATTTTGTCTTCATGTCTTCCCAAGTTTCCATAGTATCTCTACTTATGCTCATGAACCATCTTAATGTATCCTCTTTCTGAGTTCTAGGAAATAGCTTAAGCCTATGGGCATCAGTAGTGTAATCATAGCTCCTACAGAGTATGTCAAACTCAAATAAAAAGGTATTGGGATCTTCTCTGACAAGTCCATAAAATGTGGGGAGTGCTAAAGTAGGGATATTCTTGATGTTTTCAACTTCATTCTAATGGGAAATGGGGAAAGGAAAAACTGGTTGGTTAGGTCTATTCACATTTGCATCACCCATGCCTTCCTGATGTAGTTCCAAAGCAAAGGGGTTCTCAAGCTGATTTTGATCTTTAGAGGAGACTTCAGAGCTAGTTAGATCAGGAAATGCATCAACAAAGGGGTGTGGATCTTCTTCTTCTTCTCTTGGTAGGTTATGATATTCAACTAATTGGAATGGATTAGGATTGTTAGGAAGGAATCTCCCATAAGCATCCCTTCTCCTTTCTCTATGCATGCGGTATCACTCACTAGCAGTCAGCTCACACAAATAATTGGTAAAGAATAAGGGGAGTCATTACTTCCTAAATGAGAATATACAAAGAAAAACTTCCAGAAACATTACAACAAGAAAAACTACCAATGACTCCAAAAGACTCCCTAGTTTGACACCATCCTCGGCAATAGTGCCAAAAGTGTTGGCCTCCTGCAATGATTTAATAACTAAGCCCTTAAAGCCATGATTCAGAGATTGGAAATCTAACATAAATAGCTATTTCAATCATCATGAAGGTGCATTTAACTTTTCAACCTAGGGAAGTGAACTTGAAATGGTTCAACATAGTATGTGCACTAGGAACTCAAAGTAGCCATTTCATTCTACAGCTAAGAAACACACAATTTTGAAAGTAAATTGCTTAGAAGGGAATACCATAAATGTCAATCATCAATCAACAACTACATCAAACTAAAATGCATAACAAGAATGAAAATATAAGCAACAAATAGGGCACTACTATATCTGCTTTGGTTGCAAGAACAGTCACATAATGGAATTCTAGGGGTTGCAGGAATAGTCGGTGCCAAATTTCTATCTAATTACTAAACAACAAGTAATACTAAACTAAGAAGATGGATTACTCACTAAGTGGGCCCGCTTGGATAATTATCCTCTAAAACTAATAAGAACTCAGATGCTCGAACTCATAACTTTATTTTATTCACTATAAATCATGAGTACAAAAGAGTAATGTATTTGTATTACTAAAAACTTTAGAGTGCAAGTACAATATCTAATCATGCAACCTCTTGAGGAAGGAGCATCAAATCTTTATTTATACTATCAGCTAAATAAGGCAGTCAACTCCATGACTGGGAGGAGGCCATTTAGGGAAAACAAAGAAAGTGGAGTGGCGGCAATTACACATGCAAAGAATATGGTCAAACATGCAGGTCCAAATGCAGATTTAGCACAACAGTAATTCCCACGTCTGCTCAGTCATTAAATTACACTACAAGGAGGTTACATTCGGTTGCATGAGAAATCTTTTGTCGTTGACCTCCTTTGACCTTGAGTGATTCCTTTGTTGGAGGTTACAGTGCATGCCCAGCTGGCAGTGTCTTCCTCAACTTAGCATCTTTAAATTAAATCTGCATGGCAATGTCAGTACGCACAATAACTGCACATCTATAACCACCTTAAGGATCATTCATTAACCACATGCAAAATCAATATAGATAATCCACATAATATGCCAATGTCATTAAAACTTGCAAAGATAGGATTAAGCCCAATGTCTATGGATTGAGGGAAACATTAAGAAAATATCAACATTTAACATCAAAGTCCATGACAACTGCTAGCAAATGAACTATAGATTCTACCCAAAATTGGACCAAAAACTAAGCTCGTCAGGAAGAGTGATGGATGAATAATGAAGAATGGTTATCATTTAGGGTTTATAGAGTTGATTTTATAGGAAATTCACCTTATTAGCCAAAAAATTCGATCCCTAAGGTCGACATGTGAAAATAATAAACTCAAATTTCAATTTTTTTCCCGCTCAAAGGTCAAAAATGAGCCAAATGGGACTCATTCACCACCCATGGAGAATGGGTCCCACCTGGATGGGACTAATTTTCTATGGATGGTGAATGGGTCCCACAGGGGCCATTTTGATAGCTAGGATGCTAGGAAGTTGAGAAATAAGGTTTATATTGTGACTTTTGTCAATTATTTCATCAAATTAAGCCTCAGGATGCATAATATGGGTTAATAAGGTCCTATTAGTGATGATGTAAAGGTCAATTAAGTCTTGGGACACAAAATTCAATGTGAAAGTGTGATTAGATACATTTTACAACACTAAAATGAGGTCCACATAGCCTAGGAAGGCACAAGAACCAATATGAGTGTGCAAGACACATTACAACACTAGTTTAACATTAATTTTAATTCACAAGTCTTCTAAATTAGTGTGATAATTTTATTAAACACATTTTATAACATTGAATTAGGGAGAAATGGGTCCATTAAGTCTAGAAAAGCCTGGAAGTCTTTTACAACATTTTACAACACCTTTACAAGACATTGATAAAAGAATGTTATTCAATTTGCAAGGGTCCAAGACTTAGTGTGGATGCATAAAATGTCTCACAACACCTGAATCAAGGCTTCATTATGTCCAACTTATCATGAATTATTCCCATGTTAAGAAAGTTATCTTTTTTCTATGGTATATTAACCATCAAATGCAAGTGCTCAAACACAATAACACCAGATTTACCTTGAAAACCAATGAGGGAAAAACCATGGTGAGGATTAACTCACACTATAGATAATATTAAAACTGATTACAAAAGTTCACTACCTGAGATAAGGCTCACTGCCTGAAATAACGACTCACTGTCCATAGGGCTACAACTTGGAGGGCTCACTGCCACGAAGATACAAAGAAGACAATTTTTTTTTTATAGAGAGACAAAAATCCCAATGCAATGAAGATTCCACCACAATCACTGATTAACTCACATGAATGATAGAGTTCTCCTTTTGTTCATTGCATCTGGAAACTCAACATTAAGCTTCACACTGAACAACCACACAGTTAACTCACACACCTCAAGAATAGAATCAAATTCATGTCTTCTCCTTCACTTATCTTCCTTCTTTTCTTATTTATGATTTTCATCACTAGCACATTCTATATTTATACTATCTCCAACCTTGAAAAGATTCAAATCCGACCATCCAACTTCAACTTTCAAATTAGGTTAGCACCAAATATCCTCTAGGGTGGAATTAGAATGAGGGTGACCCAAACACATGCTTCACCGAGATCCATAATAAATCCAACACGCTTCATCAACTTCGAAAGTAGTGCTTGACACATGGTCGATCATACCAATGTAAAAGACATAGATCAATTAAGCTCAATACATCCAAATGCCAAAATCAACTTCAATAGAACTAGGGCAACACAACTCTTGAACCATACACCATAAAATTTCATCAAAGAGAAATTTGGACCAACAACAATTCTCCCAGACCTCAATCAACACACAACAAAACATAGTTCACAAGCACCAGAACCAGCAACCTTCTTTTAATACAATTTTCTCAATATTCTTGACATGTACAATCAACAACAACTAGTAGATAACTAGCTGCTCAGTTGAATTCAATGACAACACTTCATTCCTTTTCCATTCTTGCAACATGTCATAGCTGACAGCACTTACAATTGTAAGAGGATCTATCATAACTAACTAAAAATAGTTGATTTTCTTACATGTCTTGTCATAACCCAACTTGGGTGCCAACTTTCACCCATGCATTCAAAGATTCCTTATGATGTGTCATACAATATTGCATATGTCATAGATTCTAAAGTGGGACACCTATGTCCACTTGGGATGATGATGTGTCATCCAGTCACCTCCAATGAGGATGCCACCCAACTGGTGGGTCCCAATTAGTGACATGACACCATAGGAAATTGAATAATACAAATAGATACATTAATTACATCAATAAATCAATATTAGGACTCTATGGTTGAGACACCTTAATCCCAATACCCCAAAATGTCCTTCTATTCCTCCATTATGCTTCTTCTTAATCAAATTCTCCCTCATTGAACTCTTTAGAATACACAATCGATTTCCCTTGAACAACATATCTTTCTGAATGAAGTAATCCAACCACTGAATCATGTCTATCACTATTGGTTCCTTACATGCATCGAAAGCATCAACAAAATCTAGGTCATTCTCATACATTTTCTTCAATTCTTCAAATCCCAACACTTCTATCTTCATTATTATCAACAAATTCCTTCTTCTGCTTAATGCATCTACAACTTTATTTGAATTTCCACTTCTATGCTTCAATACAAATGTATAACCCTATAAGAACTCAACCTATCTTATATGTGTCTAGCTCAACTTACCCTAAAAATTCAAATACTGTAAGGTTTGATGATCAATATACAACACAAACTCCTTAGGAAACAAACAATGTCTCCACTTCTTCAAGGATTGAATTATAGTGTATAATTCTTGATCATAAACTAAATATATCCTTCTAGAATCATGCAACTTCTCACTAAAATAAGATAAAGGTCTTCCTTCTTGACTCAACATGGCTCCTATTCATTTCCACTTGCATCACAATCAACTTGAAATACTTTATCAAAATCAGAAAATGCTAACACTAGTTGCTCTATCACCATTTGGATTAGTAATTCAAAACTTCTTTGTGCTCTAGATATCCACTTAAAATATTTCCTATCTCCTCTCATTGTTTCTATCATGTGTGTGCAAATAATAATAAATCTCATTATGAATTTCTGGTAGAAACTTGCTAGTCCATCGAATGATCTTACCTCTCCAATTTTTATTGGTGTAGACCACTCAAAATTTTCTCTAACCTTCTCAAGGTCCATCTTCAATCCTTCAATAAAAATTAAAAAAAACCCAAGCACACCAACTTTGTCTTCATAAAGTTACACTTCTTTATGTTTATCAGTAAGTTCTCGTCTCTCAAACTCTACAATACTTGTCTAATGTGCCACAAATGTTCTTCTCTATTATTACTAAAAATATGAATATCTTCTAGATAAATAATAACAACTTTCCCAAAAAATTCTTCAATACTTTGTTCATCAACCTCATGGAAGTGCTAGGTGCATTGTTCAATCCAAAAGGCATCACTAACCACTCATACAACCATTCATTAGGATTAAATGTAGTCTCCCATTCATCTCCTTCTTTGATTTTGATTTGATGATATCCACTCTTTAGGTCAATCTTTTTGAAATAATTTGTTCCACTCAAATATTACATAATGTCATCCATCCTTGCACTATGAATCTATACTTAAAAATGATCCTATTGATTTCTCTCGATTTTGTACACATTCTCTACTCTCCATATTTCTTTGGTGCTAGTAGAGCAGGTACCACTCATGGGCTTAAACTCTCTTTACTCAATCCCTTCTTCAACAACTCTTGCATTTGTCTCTCTAGCTCTGAATTCTCTGTAAGTTTCATCCTATGTGTGACATTGTTGGAGAAATTGCTCTCGATGTTAGATCTATATGATGATTGATGCTCCAAATTGATGGCAATCCATCTAGTACATTATTCAATATGATATCTTCATATTCTTCCAACAAGTCTACTACTTTATTCTTTGTGGTTGAATCCTCTACCTTTGGTTTACCATCCTTCTTTGGAATCAATACAAAACACATGTTCTCATGCCTCAATCTCTCCAGAAACTTCCTTCCATCTACCAAACATATTCTAGTAGTGTCACATACCTCCTTTTTGTCCACTTCCTCCAAAGGTATCAATTTTTTTTTTCCATTTGAAGTCATAGTATAGGTATTCTTTCTTCCATCATGAATTTATTTCCTATCATATTTTCATGGTCTTCCTAACAATAAATTGCATGCATCTATGGTCATAATATCACACAACACTTCATAATTATATGATCCTATATGAAATTTCACCAAACACTGCTCATTCACCATGATCTTATGTTGAATCCATGCTATCTTATAGGGCTTTAGATGTTTCAATCTCTTCAAATTCAACTTGGTTACCATCTATTTTTAAACTAGACTATCAGTGCTACCACTATCAATGATAACTTTATATACATTTCCTTAGATTTACATCTTGTCCTGAACAAATTCTTCCCTTGTGGTGGTTCCTCAGTCACTTCTTCATGTATCAAATCTCTTCTGGTCACTAATAATTCACCTTTCTCTAGTTTCCCAAACAAATTAGGGGATGAAATAGGTTCCTCATCCACATAAGATATTCTTCTGGTATTCTCAGTCCTCTTTCAAGTACTTCCTTGATGATATTCAAATGCTCTATTTCCATCACCTCCACACTTGAAATAGGTTCCTTTGAATGGTCTCTTCTTAGATCTTCCTTCATCTCTCCTATACCCATCATTGTGGTAGGAATCATGACCTCCTTCATCACTATGGTTAAAATTTCTCTCTTCTCTTCCTATTCAATATGAATTATTGTGCTTCTCTTCATTGCGGTAGGGCTTTCCATCTTTGTTTTGTTCTACATAAGGTCTTCTCTCTCTGGATTGTGATCTCCTCTAGAATATTCCCCTTGCACTTCTCTATCTCTTCTCAAATTTATTGTTTAACTTTTCTTCCACTTTCAACACAAATTGGTATGCATCCTCAACTATTTTCATCTTCACTAGCCTCAATTCTTCTTGGATGTTTGTTCTCATTCTATTGATGTACTATGCAGCTTTCTCTTTGCTTAGTTCACTATGTCTAGCTCTAATGATCATCTTGTATTTTTCTTTAGTATATTCCTTTAGAAAATTCTCCTTTTTCCTCAGGTTCTACAATCTTTTCAATAGTTCAAGTTCATAATCAATAGGTATGAATTGATTCTTCAACTTTTTTGACAACTCATGCCACTGTTTTTTCTTCTTCTTTCCCCTTCTATTCTGATCCAGTTGAACTTCTTTCCACCATATAGCAACATGTCCTTTCAACTTAGTTTTTGAAAATCTCACTCTTCTTGAATCTTCAATTTCTTCATATTCAAAATAATCTTCCATATCATTGATCAAATCAATTAATTCCTCAAGGTTTAAATTTCCCACATAATTTTGAATTTCAATTATAGGTCTCTTACCAATCTTGGAAATAGCTTTTAAAATCTTCACTTGATATGGATCTTGTTCTAGATTTTCTTCATTTTGATTTGTAACATGATCTAATTCATCATCATCCCTTTCATTCGCATATCTAGGATTCAGACCTCTTCTTATATCATGTTCTACTGCATCAAATCAAAATCTCATTGCTCTCATCATCTATAACATCTCATCCATTATTCTAGCAACATTTTGCATATCAAGAACTCTCCTTGGTGGCATTCTCTCCTTGGATTCATTGCAAATACCTCAATTCAATGATCTAGCTACAAAGGTTTCAACTGCTTCACAGTCGGTGCTCAGTTGAAAACACTTATAGTCTACCTTAGGTCGGTGATCTATTCACCACAAGGGATGCCTTCTCAATACTTACAAACTTGCTTTGATACCACTTAGTGTAGTCATGAATGGTGGTCCCAAAATGTACTATCCAACCATGTAGCTTAGATTCAACGTGCAATGGAAAATAACACAAGAAAATGATCAAGAAACATGAAATATCATAGACTCAACAACTTCCAATCTCACATGCCTCATATGAAAAATAATTAGGGCTTGCAGGCCTACCACAAGGGCATTACAGATGTTACAATTGGCACAAGGCCTCATTCTAACCTTTTTGTTTATTTCCTAAACACTGTTATTGAGAATTTATTAACTAATGACTAATTGATTTCCAAAGGATTACAAATTATCTTAAATATGAACCTCTAGCTCCAATTGTGATCCATGTCAGCCTTAAGGGCTTACAAACCCCCATGTATGATCAAGCATGTAGGTCAGCCAAATAATATAAGAAGATAATCCA
>VDFB02200217.1:0-11758 GCA_007258455.2 Sequoia sempervirens
ATTTGAGAGATTAACCTACTGAACTTTTTACAAGGGCTCAAAATTCTTTGAATTGCTCAAATTATTAATTTTTATGAGCCAAATAATAGACCCACATTTTTCTAAAATATTCATCCATAAAGAGTAGAAAATACCAAGTATTGTTATGAATTTATGGCATCAATTTGTATAGATAAGTGAGAACCAATTATAAGGGACTTGAGCCTCTATTTTATACATTGTGAAAAAGGATCTTGAAGTTGATTTCTAATAAGATAATGTGAGAAAAAAAATTCTATTTTCTACATGGGGGGAAGTCCTCACACCATAACTCTCTTACTCAATGCAAAAATATAGCCAAAATTGAGATGGAAAAATCTATTATACTTGTCTTCACATGTGACATCAACAAGTTGAAATATTTTTTTGACCCTTGCTCTTAGGACTATTGGTACAAGAGAAGCATCTACTATAAACTATTTTAAAATGATCCTAAGAATCTATTGTAGTGGTGGCTATTCTAATGCAAGGTTGAGCTTGATTAGACACTCTAAACAAAATAATCAATTTGGCCTTGTCAAATTGGTTTGATCAACACCAACATGTGTAGGTCTAGTTGTGTGCCCATAGACTATATCTCAAAGGTATTTGAACTCAATTTGGATTTCTTAGGAAATTATGTTAGTGTTCACATGGGTTTGGACAATAATATGTGTTAAGTTAGAGTGAATGAGGTGAAGTGAATTGTAGTAACAACTCATGTAACTATTCTAGGTGCGTGAAGAGCTAAATTGGGATTGTATTTGAGTTTTTATAATAACTCATTTAAGAAAGGGAGTGGTTATAGGAGGTATAAAAACCTTCCTATTATATAGTAAATGAAAATCCTATATATATGTAATGTGTATTGAATGAAAGTAGGAGAGTTGAAGAAGACTATTATTGTGTGTAATTTTTTTTGTCTGGATCTGCTAAAATTTCCAATAGGGTTTACACTTTTATTTTCTAGGAAACATAGTCATCACCTCTCAAAGGTTGAGAGTCAAGAAGTATAATCTAGGTGCATTGGTAGCCATTGCCTATAATTTTGAGGATCCTTATCATTGTAGATGTAGCCCTTATAACTTGCCAACATTTGATTAAAAGAGTTACAAAACTAATATGACTTGTAAAAAGAATTGTATACTTTTGCTCCAAATTCAAAATTTTAAGTACAATAGAATAATTAATAATATAGTTTTGAATTGTTTTTAACTATATTAATTTTCACTATAGAATTTTTTTTTAGAATATAAAATAATTTAAACTAAAAGTCACACCTTGGTGTGCAATGGGTACATCCAAGAGGCATGGAATGCTAATTAGAGAAAATTTAAGCCTATTTTTTTCATAAATTTGTGTATTACATGAGTTCAATTGGTTGTCCATTCATAAAATGATATTGTTTGTGCAACAAAGGTCTCTAAAATGAGCGAAAGAAAACCTATGAATCAAGAAGACAATGAATGTCTATGAAGAGGGAGGGGGGAGAGATAGGGAGAGAGATGGATGGGTAGAGAGAGGGATACATTTATAGAGATGGAGGGGGAGAGATGAATCTAGAGGTAGGGATGAATATAGAGTGAGAGAGGAAGAGTGAGACAAATAGATAGAGGTAGACTAGATGAATATAGAATGAGAGAGGAAGAGGGAGATAAATAGATAGAGATATAGAGAGAGATACCAAGACAAATAAAGATATAGTGAGATAGGGAGATAAAGGGGGAGAGATATAGAGGGATAGATTGAGAGGAAGAGATAAAGACATAAAGAGGAAGAGGAAGTGGGAGAGGTAGAGAGATATATATGGTGAGATAAAGTGATATAAAGATAGAGATATAATGAGATATAGAGAGGGGGAGAGGGAGAGAGATAAAGAGATAGAAAAATAGAGAGAAGTAGAGAAAGACAAATAGAGATGGAAATGGAGATAAAAATAGGGGGAGATAGAGAGAGAGAAAGAGGGAGATATACATAAATGGAAAGAGAAATAAATAGATATAGATATATATGGGAAGATAAAGGGAGAGATAGGTTGAGATATAAATATAGAGAGGGGGATAAAGATGGAGCAAGAGGAGAGATGGAGAGAGATAGAGAGAGGAGCGAAGAAAAAGGAAGAGAGATAGGAAGAGGAGGGAGAGATAGAAGATGTGGAAGAGGGAGATATATGTAGTGAGGGAGAGAGAAGAAGAGGGGGGAGAGATATAGATAGAGGGTGATATAGAGAGATAGAGAGGGATAGGAAAAGAGATAATGAGATCTAGGGAGATATACATAGAGAAGGATATGAATAGAAAGGGATAGAGATATGAGTGAGAGGGAGATTGAGTGAGAAATAAAGATAAAGATATAGAGTAGAAGAGATGGAGGGAGAGATGGAGTGAATAAGATAGAGAGAGAAGGGGGAGAGAGGGAAATGATATAGATGTATAGGGAGAGAGATAACGAGATAGATTTAGAGAGATATAGATAGAAAGAGATAGAGAGAGGAGTGAGAGAGAGAAAGAGATAGAGGTAGACATAATGAGATATACATAGAGAGGGGGAGGGAGAGATAGGGAGATAGGGAGAGAGGGGGTAAGAGAGAGAGAAAGAAGGTGATAAAGAAGTAATAGAGAGATGTATAGATAGGTGAAAAGATAGAGAGATAGAGATAGAAGTAGTGAAGGAGAATGAGGGAGTGTGTGTATATGAGTGAGAGAGATATGGAGAGATATAGAGAGGGAGATATATATTTATAAATAGAGAGAGAGGGAGGGAGAGGGGGGAGAGAAATAGAGGAGAGAGAAAGAGGAGTGGAGGAAGAGAGAGGGGAGAGGTGGAGGAGGATATAATGGAGAAATAGGTGGAAAGATAAATAAATGCAGGAAGGAAGAAGGGAGATGGAGAAATAAAGGGAGAGAGGGGAGATGGAGAGAGGAAAGATAAAGAGGGTAGTGGAGGGGGTGAGAGGAAATGGTAGTGGAGGGGTGGAGATATAATATGTAATAATAAATATAAATTGAATATATATTTTAAATAAATATAATATTTATTTTAAAAATAAATATAGATAAATATTAAAATTCTAATATATTTAATATTTTAATCATTTTAATAAATAAAATATATATTTTAAAAATAATATAAAATATTAAACTTAAATGATATATTTAATTAGTAATATATGTAAAACGTTAAATTATAATTATATTTAATAATATATAGTGTATATAAATACTAAATATATAATATCTAAATATTAATATTATGATAAAATAGTTAAATATATAAAATGCAATTTTATTTCATAATATTAAATTAGAATATTCTAGAAAATTATATTTCCTTGCTCTTAGGACTATGGGTACAAGAGAGGCATCTACTATAAACTATTTTAAGACGATCCTAAGAATCTATTGTAGTGGTGGCTATTCTAATGCGAGGTTGAGCTTGATTAGACACTCTAAACAAAATAATCCATTTGGCCTTGTCAAATTTGGTTTGATCAACACCAACATGGGTAGGTCTAGTTGTGTGCCCATAGACTATATCTGAAAGGTATTTGAACTCAATTTGGATTTCTTAGGAAATTATGTTAGTGTTCACATGGGTTTGGACAATAATATGTGTTAAGTTAGAGTGAATGAGGTGAAGTGAATTGTAGTAACAACTCATGTAACTATTCTAGGTACAAGAAGAACTCAATTGGGATTGTATTTGAGTTTTTATAATAACTCATTTAAGAAAGGGAGTGGTTATAGGAGGTCTAACAACCTTCCTATAATATAGTAAATGAAAATCCTATATATATGTAATGTGTATTGAATGAAAGTAGGAGAGTTGAAGAAGACTATTATTGTGTGTAATTTTTTTTGTTTGGATCTACATAAATTTCCAATAGGGTTTACACTTTTATTTTCTAGGAAACATAGTCGTCGCCTCTCAAAGGATGAGAGTCAAGAAGTATAATATAGGTGCATTGGTAGCCATTGCCTATAATTTTGAGGATCCTTATCATTGTAGATGTAACCCTTATAGCTTCCCAACATTTGATTAAAAGAGTTACATAACTAATATGTCTTGTAAGAAGAATTGTATACTTTTTCTCCATATTCAAAATTTTAAGTACAATAGAATAATTAATAATATAGTTTTGAATTATTTTTAACTATATTAATTTTCACTATAGAATTTTTTTTTAGAATATAAAATAATTTAAACTAAAAATCACACCTTGGTGTGCAATGGGTACACCAAAGAGGTATTGAATGCCAATTAGAGAAAATTTAAGCCTATTTTTTTCATAAATTTGTGTATTACATGAGTTCAATTGGTTGGCCATTCATAAAATGATATTGTTTGTGCAAAAAAAGTCTCTAAAAATGAGTGAAAGAAAACCTCTAAATCAAGAAGACAATGAATGTATATGAAGAGGGAGGGGGGAGAGATAGGGAGAGAGATGGATGGGTAGAGAGAGGGATACATTTATAGAGATGGAGGGGGAGAGAGGAATCTAGAGGTAGGGATGAATATAGAGTGAGAGAGGAAGAGTGAGACAAATAGATAGAGGTAGATATGAATATAGAATGAGAGAGGAAGAGGGAGACAAATAGATAGAGATATAGAGAGAAATAAAGAGAGAAATAAAGATACAGTGAGATAGAGAGATTAAGGGGGAGATATAGAGAGGGATAGATAGAGAGGAAGAGATAAAGATATAAAGAGGAAGAGGAAGAGGGATAGATAGAGAGAGATATATGACAAGATAGAGTGATATAAAGATAGAGATATAATGAGATATAGAGAGGGGGCGAGGGAGAGAGATAAAGAGAGAAAAATAGAGAGAAGTAGAGAAAGACAAATAGAGATGGAGATGGAGATAAAAATAGGGGGAGATAGAGAGAGAGAAAGAGTGAGAGATAGATAAATGGAAAGATAAAGAAATAGATATAGAGATATATGGGAAGATAAAGGGAGATATAGGTTGAGATATAAAGATAGATAGGGGTTTAAAGAGGGAGCAAGAGAAGGATAGATGGAGAGAGATAGAGAGAGGGACAAAGAAAAATGGAGAGAGATAGGTAGAGGAGGCAGAGACAGAACATGGGGAAGAGGGAGATATATGTAGAGAGGGAGAGAGAAGAAGAGGGGGGAGAGATATAGATAGAGGGTGATATAGAGAGATAAAGAGGGATAGGAAAAGAGATAGGGAGATATACATAGAGAAGGATATGGATAGAAAGAGATATAGAGATGAGTGAGAGGGAGATTGAGTGAGAAATAAAGATAAATATATAGAGTAGAAGAGATGGAGGGAGAGATGGAGTGAACAAGATAGAGAGAGAAGAAGGAGGAGAGAGGGAAATTATATAGATGTATAGGGAGAGAGATAGGGAGATAGATGTAGAGAGATATAGATAGAAAGAGATAGAGAGAGGAGTGAGAGAGAGAAAGAGATAGAGGTAGACATAATGAGATATAGATAGAGAGGGGGAGGAAGAGATATGGATATAGAGATAGAGGGGGTAAGAGTGAGAGAGAAAGAAGGTGATAGAGAAGTAATAGAGAGATGTATATATAGGTGAAAAGATAGAGAGATAGAGATAGAGGTAGTGAAGGAGAAAGAGGGAGTGTGTGTATAAGTGAGAGAGATATGGAGAGGGGAGATATGAAAATAGATAGAGAGGGGAGGAGGAGAGAAATAGAAAGAGAGATGGGGTAGAGAGAAATAGGAAAGAGAGAGGATAAAGAGGGGAGAGAGGTGGATAGATATGGAGAAAGTGGAAAGATGGGGGAAATATAGAGGGGAGAATGAAAGGGAGAGATGGAGAAATAGGAAGAGAGGGAGGAAAGGTGATAGAGAAAAATAGTAGAGAGAGGGTAGAGGTAGAGAGATAGAGATAGGGTAAGAGGAAAAGGGAGTGTATGTATATAAAATTTGTATTTAATAATATACACCATATTTCATATAATATGTAATAATAAACATAAATTGAATATATTTTTTAATAAATATAGATTAATATTAAAATTCTAATATATTTAATATTTTAATCATTTTAATGAATAAAATATATATTTTAAAAATAATATAAAATATTAAACTTATAATATATTTAATTAGTAATATATGTAAAACGTTAAATTATATTTATATTTAATAATGTACAGTGTATATAAATATTAAATATATAATATCTAAATATTAATATTATGATAAAATAGTTAAATATATACAATGCAATTTTATTTTCATAATATTAAATTAAGAATATTCTAGAGAATTGTATTTTATAATCTAATATTAAAAATAAATACCATAAAAATAAGTAATAAACAATATTTTGAAAAATAATAGAAATTATTTATTAAAAATTAAATATAGATAAATATTAAACTTATAATATATCTCATATTTTAATTAATAATAAATGTAAAAAGTTATATGATATTTATATTTAATAACTTGTAGTGTATATTAAAATTAAATATATAATATCTAAATATTATAATATTATATTAATAATATTTAAATATATTAAATGTAATTTTATTTCATAATATTAAATTAAGAATATTCTAAAAATTTATATTTTATAATCTAAAATAAAAAAATACCATAAATACATATATATATATATTTTGAAAAAAATAGAAAATATAAATTATAACAACTTATATTATATATTATAATAAGAATATAATTTATACACTTTGAAAATTAGTGGAAAATTAGAAACAATATCTAATTCTTTGCTTTCTTATAACATATTGCTTTCTTTTTTTGTATAGTGTTTTATTTTTTTTAATATTATTTTATTTGTTTTATATTCGGTTCATGGTGAGATCTTTTTCATTCGTCAACCATCATTTTACCACATTCTCAACCATCAATCATTAAAGTCAACCGATAATGTTCATATAAGTGAACGCCTTTGACATAAAAATAATATTGAATAACGATGTTCTAATTTTTTTATACTCTAAAATTGAAGTGCTTTCTTAAAAAAAGCTTCCACGCATTCATTTGCCTTCACAACACCTCCAAGGTGTTGATGAAATTTGTAGAGCAAATGAAAAGAAAAATACAAAATTTTAAAACAAAATTTAAAAGTAGATTATACACACACACATCATCATATTAAGAAGGAAGAGCCAAAGTTTTTAACATGGTTCACTAGTTAATGGCTACGTCCACATAGAGCAGGGGATAGCTCTGTTCTTTTATTAAAATAAAAAATTACATTCAACTTGTAGCATACATCAAATGTATTCATCATGCAACCCCAAATACCACCGCATAGACCAAAAATAGGCCTCACACGATAACCGCCAAGAAGCACTATATTTAGATTCCAACGTAAAAGGCATGACAACAGGCAATGGATAAAGAAAAATTCAAAACCGTTATCTATTATCATGGATTGGGCTACACATAACGGATACGTGACACCAACAATCTCCCACTTGTAGTCCAATCCGAGCTGCAAGAGCTGCATCGAGATATCCCCCACTCTAGGCTTATTGTCAAGAATGTGACAATGCTAAGAGAAGTCCTACAGAACTTGAACTTCTCCCTTGGAACAATCTTTGTCAAAGCATCTATCGGAAATGACATTCAAAGAATCTAAAGTATCACTACCTGCACTCTGCCCCAATTGAGAATCACCATCAATTTCAGCTGCCCCATGATCTTTGGCATCAAACTTCTCACTATCATCTATTTGATCCCCAAAACTTTCCTTGTCAAGCATACTAAGAAAATTATTAATAACAAAATTAGTTTCAACATCTAATTGATCCAAAAAACATTTCTAGGCAATCCATATTGCAAGGGGCAGAAAATTAGGCACCTTGTATGTACAGGGTGCCTAATTTGCTGCCCCTTGCTATTACCAAGGCCCCCTTTTAAACATTGCATCTATTTGATTCAAAACTAATTTCACAACCTTGAGAACCCAATTGTCCAGCCGATATTACATTTTGTTTGAGCTGGAGAACATATCTAACATCATGTAACAACCAAGTATAACCATTTTTCAGTTTTAATGAAATATCCCCTTTTCCAACTGTTACCTATTTTTAGCTATAGCTCAAAACAGGTAGAGCTGAATTGCATTCCTCATTGAAAGGTACAATTTTTTGCTAAAGTATTCATTAAATTCCAAAATCTGATTACTTGTGAATTTCCAGTGTTATTATGCAAATGTTTGTAATAAAATAACTCATAAATTTGCATAAGAAATGTTGCTTTATTCATATTGTAAAAACCAAAGTCCCACACAAGCCGTGGGAATAACTTAATTTGATTTTCATAATCAAATAATGAATACAAAGTAAAGTTGTAAACTACACTACTGAAGATAATGTAAACATGAAAAAGGGAGTGATTCATCATTGCCTATGATGAATCGTTTTATACTTTATGTCTTCAAGTTGTTGTGTCTGAGTGTCTCTAGGTTGTTTCGCCTCCAAACTCCATGGTTTCCTACAAAAGTATTGAAAGATGGTGTTAGAGCAATGATAAATCACATCCTTCCTCATGCCTATATTACCAACAAAAATGTAACCTACATCCTATCAGGCATTCATCAGATGATTAAGTCATTGAAAAGGAAAATGTTCGAGGAGCACAAAGTTCAATGGAAGCTTTTAGCTTCAATTATTTTGCTAATTTGTTTGTTTAGTGTACAGGAACAGATATAATAAGATCATTTCAACCAACAAATATTGTTATGAGTGGTGAGAAATGTGGCTCCCATAAGGGTTGAGCCCAACTCATAAACAATAACGTGGGACAACAATATGGAATAAAAGTAATCATCATTCTCCTTGAATGAACAATTGATCAAGCATCATCATCTAGTGAATAGGCATACATATTTCAAGTGACAAATCAAATTAAATCAAAGAGAAGACAAGTTAAAGATTGGATATCATCATAACCATATTGAATGCATACGTTTTCTCATTGAATGGGACATCAAACATGAATCAACAAATTAATCAAACAAATTAGTAAATGGTGGTGCCAACAAATTATGTGTGGTCAGTAATCTCCTGTGTAGTCAGTGTGTCAGCTACAGAGTTGTAGGTGGGCCAATCAAATTGGCAGAGTTTTGGTTCACCTTGTTTATTTTTGTAAGAAAATGAGAAAACCATGTGGGTTTTTGTTCTAAACAGAGAATACAAAAATATCAAAAGAATACAATACATAATAGGTGGAGGGTTTCAGTGTTTTTGTTTAAGAATGCACAAGTTTTAGAATTTGAAGACCTTATGCATAGCCGCAACTTGGAGCATTATTTTTCCACTAAAATGCTAAGAACCCACTTGGGGTTTCATCATGAACACAAAAAAAACTGTCTGAGCTCATATGGTGACATGGGGTTTCAAAACCCTTGATGTATTTTGTTTAGTAATGCTCTCATGGTGGCCCAAGTAACTCACAGTTCAAGTTTTATAAGCTACAAAATATCAAAAGCTACAGAGGTCAAGCCTCATTATTTCCATTTTTTGTCAAGAGAAACAACAACACAAACCATGGAAACTCTAAGGCAGGTCGAGTTATGGCCACGAAGGGTGGAGAAGCAACATCAACACAATAAAAATACAAAATACATCAACACATAGTCATGCCCACGGCCTATGAGGCCTGTTTTATCTTTCAAATGAAGTCAAAAGTGCATGTAAATGTGAATAAAATAGCTTACCATCGAATCCAGAGGAGTGCACAACAAATTGGAGAAGAAATGAGCACGAATGGTGGTGTATAGCCTCTAGACCATAACCTCTATGGTGGCGCAATAGAGAGCTCCAAAAGTTTCACCAGAAGGAGTGAAGTCAAGACTAAGTGATGATTAGGGTTCCTCAAGCTTTACCACAAGCCCTAATTCGAAGTTTTTGACTTTAGTAAAAAAAACAATCCATTCTAATAGCAACGTGGTATTGACTTGTAAGTCAATAAACCTAATAATTTACTTAGCATGAGCTGATGGATTTAAGTTTTTATTAATCATGTTGTTTATTTTGCTTGTGACCTTGACTTTAAGTCAATGTGCCTA
Source organism: Sequoia sempervirens (assembly GCA_007258455.2). NCBI lineage: Eukaryota > Viridiplantae > Streptophyta > Pinopsida > Cupressales > Cupressaceae > Sequoia > Sequoia sempervirens. The sequence continues at coordinate 10,068 of VDFB02200217.1, forward strand.
ATATGGTCGATGGTAGGTTTATGGATTTATGTCAATTTTAATGTTTATGTTGCATTATACATGTATAAAGTCCATTATTTTAAATGATAATTTATAAATCATTTAATTGATGTGACTACTTTTGAAATGCAAACATAATCGTTAAACATGAGTTAAGTCGACTATGCATAGAGGGATAGGTGGAAAATTTCTAGTTAATGATGAGTTATCATGGGCGAGTTGGACAAGTGGGGCCAGTTTTGCATGGATTTAGCCTTTGTTTCCTATAGCCCCATTACCTATTGTTCCAACCTTAAGCTTTCAAACTACTACTCAAAATAGTGTTGTTCCAGCAAATTCAGACTTGTAAGAGCTTAGAGGTACCCAACAATAGATGGCTAAATTACTGCAAATAGTAAGCAATGACTTAGTGAGCCTAAAAAATCAGCAAAACCAGAGTTACAGACCTTATCAAACACCCTTTTAGCTAAATAGACTGCCTTATTAGGCTGACTACCAAGGACAGAAACAAAATTTCAATACTAGGCCTAATCAACCATATAATTAGAATGCTACCAGCTCTTCTAAAGAGCTTGTACCTGTGCATAATAACTTGGCACATGATTATATGTGGTGCTATCCCTATAATCAGCCTCATAACCAGGCTACTTGTATGAATGAGGTGATTAATTAGGCCCTCATGGTACAAAATAGTTTTGTCGCTTCTGAGAAAACATCAAAGGAGAGCAATGATCAACAAAATGATCAAATGCAACAGAATGACCTTGATGTTGCCATGATGAATTGGAAAGGCAATGAATTTTATGGCATTAATCATGCACAAGGGAAAAACCAGTCTGCTACATTTGTTGCAGCCAACACAAGATCGAAAAAGAGAGCCGTTGATTTAAGGCAACAAGCTGTTCCTAATGTACAACAGCTAGAAAAGGACAAACAAAAATCTATTCAGCAGAAAGATCAAATTCCTATAGCCCAACAGGGGAAAAATCAACATGCTTCAGCTCAGAACATTCAAATTCAGCCAAGACAACAGATTGTAGCAGCAGAAGGCACAACCTCGGCCTCAAATAACACAAGTAGAGCCCGCTGCTACGAAAGTACGACATAAGGTTAGAACCCTGACATTTAATATTTTTGATAATATGAAAAAAGCCACTATCAGCATGACCATGTTAGATGCTTTGCATCTACCCAGGAAGAAAGAAAGCCTGCAGGAGGCTTTAGCCAAAATATCAGTTTTTGATTAGCCTATCATTGAGCAACATAGGGTTCTAGCCAATACTTTAGAGGTTAAGAAGGAGTAGTCTATTCAGGAGGTAAAACCACCACCCTTCTATGTCACTTTGATTATAGGTAACAACTTAGTCCATAACTGTATGATTGATTTTGGCGCAAGCAGTTCCATAATGCCAAAGAGTTTAGCAGATAAGTTAGGGCTAGCGTATGAGCCCCTTTCAAAAGGGGTCATACAACTATATGGTACAACCATTCAATTTGTAGGAATGATCAATAATTTTCCTCTTACCCTACATGCTTGCCCCAATTTCTTAGTTTCACAGGACATTTATATTATAGACTTGCCGCCATTCTTTGGCATGTGCCTATCTAAAGATTTCATTGCTAAGTTAGGGGGATATTTATCTTCTGACTGGTCTCACATGTTTTTTAGAACCAAATATGTTACAAGGGTA
>VDFB02200218.1:0-16884 GCA_007258455.2 Sequoia sempervirens
AAGTAGAAGATTATTACTCACATTCCTATATATATATATATATATATATATATATATATAAATATATGTAAAGAAGTTGTAAAGAGATTATAAGGAGCAAAATTTCATCCTATTTGAGTAATAGGAGGGAGATCCAATGGTATGTGGTAAAATTATAATATGTTATGACACAACATAATTTGATATTGTAGATATATGGAAAAATCATATTAACTGATGAGTGTGAATTACCCCCATAATTAATGGTAATGGTTATTTGTTGTGGTTGTATTGTTGGATTGAATGATACCTCATGTATTGTGATGTTTACGAACTGAGAGTGAACTTTGTTATTGTTCTAGTAGTAGAGATTATCATTTATAGAAGTTGATCTTGATTGGATAGTTAATGTGAGTCTTTGTTTGAAATCTTCTTTTATATGATTGAATGTGTTGTTGTATAGATAAGTATATCAAGTAATATGTCAATTGTGGAGTGACAGTGAATTTGGTTTTTGCTCAAGTGGAAATGATGTTTATTTTTGGAGTTTTTCCCAAATGCTTGGTTACTACGAGAAGGCTTTAATAGTGTTTCTTGGGTTGTTTTGATTTGAGTTTGATGTTGATTGTGAGATCAAGATATTGGTGCCACTTTGGTGGAAAACATTATGTTAATGGCCTACTAGCTTTCCAGAGGTTGAGGAAATTATTTCTTTATGATTGACTTTATATGTTGGTTTTTGGTGAATTATTGGTCCTTACTTGGTGTTGACTATGTGGGGTTTTAGCCATGCTTTTGGAAGCTGTCTTATTATGAATGATTTTGTGCGAGATGGTGTATGCCTCGCTTTACATGATTGTTGATGTGGTTTTATATGTTTTGCATGTTGGCTTACCCAGTTAGTGACTTTTGGTTTTGTTGCTAGGGGAGTGGCTTTCAATGGGGGCCGAGACTCGGAAGTGGTCTCATGGTAACTCATTGGAAGTTTGTTAATCAAGTGAAAATGATAATATTTATTTAGGGGTTTTGGGTATAATCACACTTTAACAAGATATAAGTGAATGCCTCACTCATGACTCAAGTGCTTGTATGGGCTTGAGATGAGTTGAGAAGGCCTGGAATGGAAAAATCATTGTCTTGTCCTTATGAAAGACAATCAATGCCGCATAGGATTGCATGTGGGGCCGGGTTTCGTAAGAGGTCACCAGGGTAACCCAAGTTGGGGGTCGGGACCTAGGAAGATTCGCTAGTGTAACCCATGTAACATTGCGATGACACTCTTCCTTAAACAACCAAGTATGCTTTGTTTTCCCTCTATGACATTCTTGAGTCTCTGGAAGCACATGTTGTTATTTGTATGTTGATGCTTTATTGGTTGTTCCTTTTGTTGAGCACATCTTGTGTTGGTTATATTTTGTGCCGAGATTGCCTTATGTTATTGTGAATCTGAAGTCTTGTACCCTTGTTCTGTATGATGGTTATTGTACGGGATCCTTCTTGTCATCTCTTAGCATGGGGGGTGGGCCTTCAGGTCCACGTGGTTGGGTGGAACGTGCTATGCACCCCATTGGGCCCCCTATCATCGATCGTGAAGTGTGAAATTGTACCATGCAGTGACTCTTGAGTTGAACCAGAGTTGAATCCAGTATTACAACTTTGTACTCCTTCATTTCTAGTGTAACATTCTATTTTATTGTGTCTTCCCCATTTATATTGGGAAGTGGCATTGTAATATTGTAACCCTTGATTAATGTATTAACCATGCTCATGTTATCTTATGATTACTGGTGTATACTACCTTTCATGTATTGTAATAATGTTGTTGTGAAAAGTAAGGCAGTCAAGTAAACCCGTGGGATTTGTTATATGTAGTTCATGTTTAATTTTCATTTCATGTGATATACGATTATTATGATGTATGTTAATACTTAAAAAAAAAATTTGGTGCTATAAATGCTTGATATATGTATCCTTGGGGTTTGCTTGGCGGGGCATTACATATGGTATCAGAACATATGTTCATACTCTGGGGCACTATGAGCCCATTGTGTTGACCTAGTTGCTCGTACTTGTAAGGGTGTGTCAGTCTGTATGTGTAGTCTGTACTTGGTTGCCCTAGTTTGTCTCTGGGTGATGTAGGTTCTATGGTGAAAAAATCTGGTGGAAAGGATAGGACCCTTAGTGTAGTGCACAATGCACCGATATCCTTCCTACTGGAAATGCATTTTGGGACTCTTGTGTTACCCTTTAGTTGTTTTGTGGTATCTCTGGTGTGAAGTGAATTTGAGTGTGTATGTGGTGTATGTGTGTTAAATCTGAAATTATGTGTATTTTGAAGTGATAATTATGTCTATGCTTCTGAAAAGGCTATAAATTACGATCTTGTGACACATAAATTGTGAGATTTTGCATTGAGTAATGAATAGAATGTAGTACCTGAAGTTTAAATGATGAAGTTTAACTAGAAATGTGTATCTTGGCAATGAATTAGCATGAATAACTAGTGCTAATGTGTTATGTTTCCATCTTAGTTTATGATTTTTCAGGTAGTCAACTTCGAATCTTGATGATGAAGGTAATTAATTGGTTATGTTTAATATGTGGATTTAGTACTATGGTTGCATTTGATTAGTAATTGTTATTGATGATTGTTTATGATGTATCACTAATTGTAGAGTGTTAGAAGGATAATGTCGTATCACTCATCCATGAGAGGCATACGACACGACAATTGCCTCTACACTAGGTTGATTTGATATATATATATGTTGTACACAATGTTTACTTTTATGCAGGATTGTAGGTAGTAAGCCTCGATTCCACCTGCTCTGGTAGGACTGGGTGAGCTTCATGAAACCCAATGGGAATAATGTGGAAAAATGGAGTTGACAAGAAGGTTTCCCAACTTTTCCATCATCCTCGACAAGAATATGTGCCCCCACTATGTAACCTAGTCGGTATGGTTTCTATGATTTGTCAATTGTCTTGGTTGTTCTTCCGCTTTTTGGATTGTGTTGTAGTGTTGATATCGTGATTATAATGTTTATCCTGTGAAGACATGTCGTTGATGGATTTACATACTCGGGATAAATGACTTTTAGTGAGCTCTTATAATTGTAGATGCTATATTTAATATGTCGCGACTTCGGGGTAAATTCGAGTCCTTGGGAGAATGTGGGTGCCCTTCGTTCTGATTCATGACTTAGATTATTTGATTTTGTGTATGGTTATTTAAATTATAAACCGTTTACTAAACGAGGGTTTTTGAGTCAAGTTGTGATATAAGACACTTTCTATTTGTATGCTAACATTATTTCTAATCATCACCTTTAAGAAATCGTCACTCGACTAGGGAATATGCATATATATAATAAAATTTAATATCAAAATAAAATAGAAGTGGAAGTAATAAATAATAACATCTCTTACCTTGTCACTCAAACCTATATTTAGGAAATTGCATTTGGTTGAAACTGGCGCTAGCGTGGAAAGAGGCGGTATCTTGAATAGGCATGCATTGGTTTCCTTTATATCCTCGGCCTTGAGAATTAAATGGAGATTTGCATTACAGCGGTTTTGTAACTATTTTAAATGAGAAAAGGCAATGGGTATTGGACATGCATGAGAATCTTGATGGGTAACTCCTCTAAAATAGGTGCATAAAAATGCAACGAAGCAGCAGTCGAAGTAAGGGTGAGAGATATTGAGATGGAGAATGAACAAAGAAGGGAGAGGTTGGTGTTAGCAGTAGGGATTCTGGTGCTGTTTGGGCAGTGTTTCTGTACAGAATTGTGGGTGTTTAAGCGAATTGTGCTGGAGCAAATGCATAGCTCTTCTGGCGGTGGGAATGATCTGTGGGCCCCGGATGCCAACAAGGGTCATGTTACAGTAAATCCACACCATCCACTCGCTCCACTCCCAACGGTGTCTCCTCCATCATAAGCAACGATTTCTTTGATGCCATTCTCAGTGGTGCAGACAGCTCATGCCCTGGAAATAATTTCTACACCTATGAAAATTTCATCCAGGCTGCCAATCTTTCTTCCAGCACCTCAGATCTTCTGTCATCTCCAAGAGAGAACTCGTTGCCTTCTTCGCCTATGCAAAGGCTACTTCGAGCGGGGACCGATCCAGCTAACCTGGAACTTCAACTATGGTCAAGCAGGAGAAGACATTGGGTTCGACGGGTTGAATGAGCCAGAGAAGGTAGCGTAAGATCCCACTATATCCTTCAAAACAACACTGTGGTTTTGGATTAAAAAAAAAAATAGCAACTGCCATCTTCTTGGTCACTACGGGGAAGTCCCGGATCCACAATCCAAGCTGTCAATGGCCCAATAGAATGTAACGGTGGTAACCTGGACACCGTCAAGAAGCGTATCTCTTACTACAAATCCTACTGCCAAAAGTTGGGAGTTTTATTTTGTTGACGGTGATGAAGCACACAGTAGAGCTGGAAGCTACAACTAAGTGTGGAAAAGAATATTAGAATCAACAACTTCTTCGGCTCAGCTAACTTATTGAACCAGGTTCTTTTCTTTGCAATTTTCTTATTGACTGAAGTAGAATGTTTGTAATCTCATAAGTCTTATATCTTCTGAGAGTCTGCATTTGTAGATCCATTTGAAACTAATTGTGTTGCTCATCTTGTTTTACTATCAGTTTGCCTGAGTTCAAGGTTATTTTCAAACCTTCGAATCTGCTCTTGATTTAATGATATAGAGCGCCTTAATACCTTGTAGTCGTTAATCCTTCTTATTCTTTATGGCCACTTCTGTAGCTTTTCATCAATTAAATAACACTGCGGGCTTGGTTAAATTATCATCAGTTTCATTGGTACCCTCTTATTGCCTTGGTAATGCCATATTATAGTTATATATATATATATATGTCAATCTGGTAGACTGTGGCGCCGTTGCCAATCTTCTCTAACCAAACAAGAAAACTCTTAAAGTTGGAGTTGAGAGTCGTTATCTTGCTTCTAGCCGACGTAGAGATTCGTAGGAGGATCTTTAAGGGTGTTTCTGATTATAAACAGTTTGAATGCAGCCTTGGGATTCATCGCATGTTACAGCCTTACCAATGCTGCCAGAAATATTATGCGCAGCATAATCTTAAACATACATTTATTCTTGGGGATCTTCTTGACCAAGAGAGTCGGCCTATGATAGTTTGCTTCAGTATTCCTTAGTTTGTGTCTAAACCTATCTTAAAGATCTAACATGTGTAAGTAATAATTTTCAGACAATAGAGGAATAAAAGTTGAAAATTTGAAACCAGTAGACTCTCATTAAAGGTGCCGCCAGCCTTGTGATCTGTAATTTCATGCGTAAAAAACTTTCACTTCCCGTTCACTATCGGCCTTTGAAGCCAATCGAGCTAGAATCTTGCATTCTATTTAACTGATCACATCCACTTCAAGAACTGCTGATATATTTGCCTCTTTGAGTTTAAGTAGATACTTAACTGCAATACTCTTACAAAGACCCTATTTCTCTAAGCCATCTCTGTGGATTCCACATTATGCATACAAGTCTTCGAGGACACTTGGAATTAAAACATCTACCGAGATCTCCTCTCATCATGCTAAGATGTATGACCATACCTAGCACCAAATCTCCCAATTTACCGAAGTAGGGAAGACACAAGTAAAGGTTGACGAATCAGCTTATACCATCCATTGCATTGGTTTGAAGGGTTCATGAGCGCTATTAACAATCCATACCCATGATCTTGTCTTGAGGCTTTAGCTCAAATGGTACACATGTCTTGTTCATGCGTCCATTTATGTATATGCATGTCTACCTTATAGTTGTAGCTACCTTCGATATAATTCTTCTATTCCTTATGCTTTATTTCTGAGAACACTAAGCCTCACTGTCTTATATTGAGGAATCAAGCTCTTAAATTGCTCAGAAGAATTTATCATACTAGAGTGCTTAGCCATAGATTATTCGATGGAACTCATATTGAATGATGGTGGAATCAATGTAACATAACTATGTATAAAGAATAATATAGTTGTCAAGTCGGCGCCAGGAGCCAGTATTCTAATATTCCTCTCGGCCCTACCTTGTAATAATGGTTATGTCATTTGAAAATGCTGACGACTGTGTAATAAGGTTCCTGACTTTAAATGTTAGCTATGTATAACCGTATTTGAGGTTACTGCATGAGGAGTAGTTACCAGTGAATTTTGGCCATCTATGGAAACATTAGGAATTTGGTATTTCCCACTTGAAATTTGGAAGACATTAAATATAATTGTATTCTCTTATGGAATGCCTTATTAGCTCTCAAAAGGAATCTATTGTGGGAGAAAAATGAGCCAAGCTTGAATAAAAATTTAAGTAGAGATTATAAGGAGCAAAATTTCATCCTATTTGAGTAATAGGAGGGAGATCCAATGGTATGTGGTAAAATTATAATATACTATGACACAACATAATTTGATATTGTAGGTATATGGAAAAATCATATTAACTGATGAGTGTGAATTACCCCTATAATTAATGGTAATGGTTATTTGTTGTGGTTGTATTGTTGGATTGAATGATACCTCATGTATTGTGATGTTTGCGAACTAAGAGTGAACTTTGTTATAGTTCTAGTAGTAAAGATGATCATTTATAGAAGTCGTTCTTGATTGGATAGTTAATGTGAGAGTCTTTAGTTTGAAATTTTCTTTTATATGGTTGAATGTGTTGTTGTATTGATAAGTATATCAAGTAATATGTCAATTGTGGAGTGAGAGTGAATTTGGTTATTGCTCAAGTGGAAATAATGTTTATTTTGGAGTCATTCTCAAATGCTTGGTTACTACGAGAAGCCTTTAATAGTGTTTCTTGGATTGTTTTGAATTGAGTTTGATGTTGATCGTGAGATCAAGATATTGGTGCCACTTTGGTGGAAAACATTAAGTTAATGGCCTACCAGCTTCCCAGAGGTTGAGGAAACTATATTTTTATGATTGACTTTACATGTTGGTTTTTAGTGAACTGTTGGTCTTTACTTGGTCTTGACTATGTGGGGTTTTAGCCATGCTTTTGGAAGTTGTCTTATTATGAATGATTTTGTGCGAGATGGTGTATGCCTTGCTTTACATGATTGTTCATGTGGTTTTATATATTTTGCATGTGGCTTACCCAGCTAGTGATTTTTTTGGTTTTGTTGCTAGGGGAGTGGCTTTCAATGGGGGCCGAGACCCGGAAGTGGTCTCAGGGTAACTCATTGAAAGTTTATTAATCAAGTGAAAACATTAATATTTAAATTAGGGGTTTTGGATAGAATCACACATTAAAAAGATATAAGTGAATGCCTCACTCATGACCCAAGTGCTTGTATGGGCTTGAAATGAGTTGAGAAGGCCTGGAATGGCGAAATCATTGTCTTGTCCTTATGAAAGATAATCGATGCCGCATTGGATTGCATGTGGGGCCGGGTTTCGTAAGAGGTCACCAGGGTAACCCAAGTTGGGGGCCGGGGCCTAGGAAGATTCGCCAGGGTAACCCATGCATCATTGCGATGACACTCTTCCCTAAACAACTATATTTGGTTTTGATTCCCTCTATGTTATTCTTGGACCTCTGGAAGCACTTGTTGGCATTTGTATGTTGATGTTTATTTGGTCATTCCTTATGTTGAACACAACTTGTGTTGGTTATATATTTGTGCTGAGGTTGCCTTATGTTATTGTGGATCTTGTTGTGAAGTCTTGTATCTTTGTTTTGTATGATGGTTATTGTTGGGGATCCTTCTTGTCATCTCTTAGCACGGGGGGTGGGCCTTCGGGTCCACGTGGTTGGGTGGAACGTGCTATGCACCCCATTGGATCCCCAATCGTCATTTGAGAAGTACGAAATTGTACCTTGCAAAGGATTCCTTGAGTTGAACTGTGAGTTGGAATCCAGTGATTACAACTTTGTAATTCCTTCATTTCTAATGTAACATTCTATTTTACTGTATCTTCCTCATTCATGTTGGGAAACGGAATTGTAATATTGTAACCCTTGATTAATATGTTGAACATGTTCATGTAATTTTATGGTACTGGTGTATACTTACCATCCATGTGATGTAATGATGTTGTTGTGAAAAGTAATGCAGTCTTGTAAAACCCATGGGATTTGTTATATGTAGTTCATGTTTAGTTTTATATCATGTGATGTATGATTATTATGATGTATATTAATACCTTTTAAAAAAAAATTGGTACCATAAATGCTGGATGTAATGTATCCTTTGGGCTTGCTTGATGGGCATTACACACCACTTTAGGTATAGGGCATCGACTCCACCTGATTATCAGGTTTGAGCATGCCAAAGCCTGATGGATTTTTTGTTTTGGAGGTAACATTGGTTCTCCCACTTCAAGCCATCATCCTCATCAAGGACAAATCCCTGATGTTCCATCCCATCTATGAGGTATGTTGGTATTGTTTTGTCTTCATGTGGTCATTTTACTTTCATCATGCTTTTGGTTGATAATTGTTTGACTAATCTTGGAGTCCTATCTAAGACTTATGCTTTGTTCGATTATTTCATTATATTTAGATTGTCAAAATTGAAGGCTTGGTTAATGGAAATAAAAATATAATTAAAATTAAAAGAATAAAATCAAAACAAATATGGTATTTAATTTTATTAAATCAAGACTTATTCTTCAAAATAGGATGTTTAAATAATATATATATATATATATAAATGTGTATATATATATTATTAAGTTTGCATAAACAAACTCTATATGTAATTTAAAATAATAAATTAATAGATTAATGGTATATTGTGTGCAAAAGGAAAGAGAGGGTTAAAAGTTAAATTGAAAGGTAAAAATAAATGAAAATTTTGAAATGAAAGAAATTAGAAATTGTGGAGGAGTGGAAATGCAGTTATGGAAAATAATAATTAAAATGGAAGTGGAGTTAACTCCACAAGGGAAATTGGCTTATTTCTCTTGAAGGAAAAACTAATTCTTGTTTTTGGTTTCTGCCATGAACTTTTTCGGGGGTTTTCTGGAAAAAATTCTCTATTTCCTGAAATTCTTCATAAAATTGGTGAAGCTTTGAGGTTGTTCTTGGGATTATTGGGGGTTTTATAGTAGCTACGGGTTTAGAGTTGCTTGAATTGTAGAGAGGAATCTTGGGAAAAGCTGGAGCTGCAACCTAGAGTATTGAATCAGGCAATCATTCTCATCTTAGATTTGTGAATCTTTCCAAGTTCCTCCTTTATCTAGCATGTTCTCATTCCATTCAGAAAATGAATGTTTATTTGGGAACATTTTTAATCATTTAATCTAGCTTAATCAGACTTGAATTAAATAAAATTTAGAATGAATCTTATGGTGCAAATTTGAAATTTGAGATTGGTAGCCATAATTCCCTCACTTTCTCAGCCATCATGTTCCTTTTATGCTCTCTAGTCCATTTCATTTAACCTGTTGGTCTTTCTCATTTTGCCCCTTGTCTGTATTTATTTTCCATCTCTTTCTATTTTATTTTAAAACCTTTAGAAAGTTAAACTCTTTGAAGGAAAAGGCCCCCACATTGCATGTTTTTCATTTTATCAAAAAAAAAAAAATAGAATTGACTATTTTCAGTTGTTTAGGTTTTGTCTTCTAGGGTTCTCGGTGGGGGCATTACATAAAACCCAAATCCTCTTTTCTAGCACATAACCTAGGGTTTTATTCAAAATCACACTTCCAAACCTCACACAACCTTTTAAATACCTAAATTATGTCCAAATAGGTCTACACATACTCAAAAGATAAACATATATTCCTGCCCCAATGTAATTCACACTTTACCATACTAAAACCTCACTATTTCACTTGGAAAACTGAATTTCCACACCTAGGCTTCATGCACAACACACGTTTTGGCCTCCCTTGCAACCAACCAACATGAGAACATCTATTTCCTAATATATTAGACCCATTCCACAAGTTACAATAGCCATAGAGAGTGGAATGGGTGAAATTTTCATTTTTAAGACTTACAAACCCTTAAAATAGGGTATAAAAACTAGTCACCAAGAAATTGATCTAAATTTCACCCAAAACAATGTTAGATGCTAAAATAAAATGCAATTAGAAGCTAACATGCACACCTTAATGAATTCAAGTCAGATTTAGATCAACTTGCTAATGTACGGGTCGTACAGTTCTGAAATAGTAAGGAAAACTTAGAAAATTTGGAAAAAGGACTAGTATTTCAATTGATTTTTCCTCCAAATCTTCAAAAAGCTATTGACATTGATGGTTTCCACCTTTTTATGCATTTTTCCACAAAAAATAACTAACTCCACTAAACTAAACTACCTTTTGAAGTTCATGACCGTTGGTATTCCACCAACTTACAATTTTGCAATTCTTAATTGACATCTTTTTTGCAACAATGTGCAATTTTGCAATATTAATAATATTAACCCCCCTAAACACCTAACAAGACTAAAAATTGACTCAATACAATATAAAATGGTCTTTATGACCTCATTTAAAGACCAAATGACTCCACACTTAGAGCCTACTCATTATCACCCTTAATTGACAATTTTTGTTCAAAGGTGCTCCTGCACCATACACCCCAACTTTGAATTTTTCCAAGTCTCTTGGAAATATTGTTGTAACTTCTCCTACTTTGTGCTCTTCATGCCTTTTAGATTCTTGTTTTCTTTCAATACATTCACTTTTCCTTTGTTCTTCACTATACTTGATATGCTTGTCCTTCTTGACCTTGTCTTCTTTTGAAACATGCTTCATTCTGTCATACTATACTATGGGATGTTCTTCAACTCTTCCATCATAAAATAATGATGTTATGCCATATTTCACATTTTTACCCAATCTCTTATCAACTTACATCACTTCCCTCTTTGCTTCTTGCTTAGATACCTACTCAATACCCTTCTTAACTTCATTCTTTTTTGTATTAGACTGGCAATTTTTTGTACCATCACTCTCAAGTACCTCTGTTAGACCTGCAATCACCTTTTTCACTATCCCATCAACCTTGCAAACCTCTGTTCCAACTTCACTTGATTTCCTCTCCACTTCTTTCATTATCACAGGGCACATAACTATCCCAACTAGTATTCCTTCACTCTTTTCTTTCCTTTCCATAGGTTTTTCACCCTTACACTGCACTATATCAGACCTAGACATAATCCCATTTTTTCTCCTCCGCATGAAAGCATCCTTCTTCACAACTGACTATAAATTATCTTCACTTCTTCTCTCTATTGTTCCAAATTTTTCATGCCTTCAAATGGTTTCCAATTCCTTATTCTTACCTTCATCAAAACTTACAAACTCTTTTCTTCCAAGCATAATGATCTCACCTTTCCTTTTAGTTTCTTCATTCAATGGAGTTAAAATGAATTTTCTCACATCCTTTTCAATTGTATAAGTGTTTTTTATTCCATCATAGATTTCTAACCTGTCAAACTGCCAGGGCCTTCCAAGTAACACATGACAACAACTCATAGGAAAAATATCATAAACAACCTTATCCCTGTATCTACTAATTTGAAATTCAACTAAAGCTTGTTCACTTACCACAATGAATTGATTATCACTTACCCAAGACACTTTGTAAGGATTTTCCCTAGGCACTCTTTACAAATTCAATTTATCCACCATTTCACTAGATATCATGTTATTAGTGCATCCTAAATCCACTATCACCTTACATAACTTGTTTTTGCATTTGTAAGTTGTCCTAAACAAGGCTCTTCTTTGAATCAACTCCTTCTCCTTGGATGTCTTTAGGATTTGTCTCTTCATCATCAAACCTTCACCTACTTTAGGAGTAACATGAATACTATTGGAGTTTGAACTCTTAGCTTCATCCTCTTGAACAATTTGTGCTCTTCTTTCATTCTTCATTTCTCCTCCACTAGATGTTGAACCAAATTCTTAGGGAATTTGTAAGAAGGATGAGCAAATACATTGCAATTGTAACACCTACCAGCAAAGATGTTTAAATTTCTTCCACCACCTTGAAATATGCCCCTTGTGCCTCTATAACCACCTCTAAAATTTGCAACTTTCTCTTCCTTTTTGTGCACATCTTCTTGGTTCTTACTTGTTTTTCTTGGAGTGGAGAAAGATCCTCTTCCTCTTGTAGTGCTACCTCTTCCTCTATCTTCTCATCTTCTTTTTAATTTTTTTTCTTTCTTTAATGTCATTTGATAACATTCTTCTATACTCCTTGGATTTGTCAAAGCCAATTAATCTTGTATGTTAAATCTCAAACCACCCAAGTGCCTAGCTATCTTTTCATCCTCATTCTCATTATGGTTAGACCTCATACTTAATTGTAAAACTCTTTAGTGTATGCTTTTACATCCATTTCCTTTTTCCTTAAACTTTGTAACCTCTTAAAAATTTGAATAGAATAATCAGAAGGGAGAAATTTACCTTTCATCTTGGATTTTCCTTGCTTACTTTTTTTTGACTGCAGATAATCCCACCACAAAAGGGCATCACCTTTTAGTTTTTTTTTTGTAGTCTTGACTCTCTATTCTTCTGGAATGTCTTCACACTCAAAGTAGTTGTGTAAAGATGTTATCCAATCCAGTAACTCTTCTTCATTCAAATTTCCACCAAAATTTTGGACATCAATCTTCACTTCATGTTTGTCACTTTTGATTTCCTTCAACAATTTGGCCATTCTCTAATCTTCTGGATCAAGTTCTTCCTCAACATCTTCAAACTCTTCTTCATCTTCATCATCTAAATCACTACTTTCAACTTCTTCTCTTCTCTTTCCTGTCTCCAAGGCTTCCAATCTATCCTTCAATTCTTTGATCTCTCTAATATACTGACCCTTCAAGTCATTTATCTCCTTTGCATTTCCTCCGGGAGGCATCTCCACAACTTGTCTTTTCACCTTCCACTCTTTTTTTCAAAAACTTCAATCTTCTTTCATAAGGACATGGTATCTCACTTTGATAACACTTGATGCCAATTATGGAAGGTCCTGCAACCACACAATACAATTTCCAAACCCAAAACAATGACTCTCAGTCCCAAGTTCTCAAACTCTACTTAACCCACCAAACCCGCACTACTCCTTGTAGCATAGAAACCAACTTGAAATAGGTATATCTTTTAGAGAAGTCCCAATTAATCTAGGACCTGCACCAATTCAGGGACCCATTAGGGTGTTAAATAACATATCTAAAAACCACTATAAGATTCTTTGAAACAACTTCCTCAAAATAGGTTTCCTACGCCAACTAGACCCTAAATTAGGTTTGTTTTACAAAAACTTGCCACACCAACTCCAAAAACCACTTGGGTAGCATTCAATAGGTGTCCAAACCAAAGATTTCTCATTTTTTTGTCAGAAACACACCCTCAAAAATATCTGAAACCCAAACCCTCTTTTCTAGCACATAACCTAGGAAATCACACTTTCAGCCCTCACACAACCTTTCCAATTCCTCAATCAAGTCAAAATAGGCCTGCACATACTCAAAAGATCAACATATATTGCTACCCCAATATAATTCACACTTTACCATACCAAAACCTCACTATTTCACTTGGAAAACTCAATTTCCACACCTAGGCTTCATGCTCAACTATCATGCCCATAATTTTTCGCGAGAAAATCCCAATTTTTTTTTAACACAAATTCACAACCTAACGTGTACCCAACACACCAATTTTGCACAATGCAACTACAAAAGTCTACATAAAGGTTGACCGATAATGGGTGAGGGACAACCTATATTTAATAAGCCCTTACTATCCAACTTAATTAGTTGAACATTATGATCCAAAATTAAAATTAATTATTATTACTCCCATTTAACCTCAACAAGATTATATCATTGCAATTCAAAATAATGTTGTCATTATCTAATCACATGCTTCCAATAATAATTTTATTATTTATTTGAAAACTAATATTCATGTTTATTCTTGTATTAATTTTGTTTATTGTATTTGTCTACTTTTATTTATTTATTAATTATTCTACCCTTATTTATAACCTTACCATACCAAGCTATGATTGTTTTTTTATTTTTTTCTATCATGAGTAATCCTCATTAAAATTTATACTTATGCTAACACAAATCCTCATATTTAATTAATATTATGGTATCTGTTTATCTCTTAGATTATTATTATTTGAATAATGAATCAACAATACTAAAATTATTACTCACCCAATAGTTCAACCATTAATTTTCACCCTTACTCTATTTGTAAACCAAATTATTATTAAGAAGCAACAAATAACTCTTGTGAGCAATAAGATTGTTAATATATTGCTAAACTATGATCATATATCATCTAAATTTAAACATTAGGGATATTACATTCTCTTTTTGTTTGATCATCGCCAGAAGTAATTATATTTAACAATCCACCACCATTGTCAATATAATTCTCCTTAACCCAAATGTTAAAGTTAATACCTAGTTTTCTATTAATTATATTATTACTAATAAATTAAATAATAATAATATAATTATCAATAAGAATAATACTATTACTTATCTGTTGTGTTTAACAATATAAATTGGTGGTATCGATTTGGAGCCTTCTTTTCATAGGGCCCAGAGTAATGGAATAAACTCAATATTATTACACTTCATACTTTGACTATTATGTTCAACGTTTTATGCAATTAAAAAGTTTGACTTCCAGTCGAATTAGCAGTATTTAAAGACAACCCTCACTATTTATTTGAATACATTGATCACACATATATTATATAAGCTTAAACTTCAAGTAAGGAACACTGTGAATATTCATATTCACCCCACTTAATGTTATTAGTGCCTCCCTCCTCAGTTTTACTACAATGTGTTTGAAGCAACGTAAGACAATCAAACGAATCTCAGCCGTTCATCATTTTCTACGTTAATTTAGTTGTTTTGGTCAGAATCTTCAATGAAAGTTTTATGAATACATGTCATTTCATTTGCTTGCTCAGGTTTCAATTGCCTAGGCTTAGTCATTGTGTGTAACCTGCTAGTTTGATTGCTATTTTCGTGAGGTTAGCCCAATTGTTAGAATTTCTTAACATTAACCTCCCTAATGAAGCTACATTTATTTCACTTTAGAAGTAGCATTAATAGTGTCACTTTGCTAATAAAGATTATTGTTCATTACCATAGATTAATATTAAGGATGGCTTAATTTTTTGAGAATATTAGAATTCATGTCTCCTCTTATCATTAGTTCTAAATGACTTGATGCAGAGATATCCTTAATTCCTGCGCCAACCTTATAGAATACAATTTATCAATTTATGTATTTGTCTTGCTAACTTAAAATAGTCATTCACCGTTATCGCCATTCCTATTACTGCATTGATTATTAAATTCTAGGTGTACATGAAGGCAAATGGTATGGAAAACATAAGTGTATTTATGGTGCCACCCATGCATTCTAGTGAGTAGATGCTGCCAGGGTATGGGGTTCCAATCACCTTAGAGATATGTAGATTCAGAGTTAATGCTAGACATCATTGAAGATAGCGTCCCTTATTGGATTTGGCTTCGTAGGCACGTTTCTGCTGGAGATGATTAACGGGTGAGGGAGAAAATCTCTACCTTCTGGAAACAACACTGGTACAGTTACTATAGTTCTTTCTACCCATTCTGTATTATTCATTTTTACAAGAGTCTTACATTCCAACTCTGTATCTGTTAGTGTAATCAATTAAGATTTAGTTTTGGAAATGGACTCTAATAAAGAGGATAGCAATATACTTATTTATTTATTTTAATTTTTTCTAGTGTGAGCCACAACCGATGGAGGGACGTCTCACTATGGATACCATGAGACCATGCTTAAAAAAAAGTCGTTGCAAATGTTAGGTTGTTTTTGTTTAAATCTATTATAGACGACACTTGACTTACATCTAAAGTCTTCCCCACCTACACCTAACTTCCACCCTATATTTCCATTAAAATCATCATGGAGAGATTTTCAAATATCTTATCTTGAGCTTAGAATGAGTTAACTCTGACAGTGAATCAGAGGAAAAATTTGTGGATGACCCATGAAGATACTCATGAAAGATGGTACAGTTGGGGTAGGCGAAGTGGTAGGTGGTGATTGACAGAGGGAGGAAGTGGTCTTCCTTTGGCTCACTAGATGATCAATATTAGAAAAATGCAAATATAGATATCGGGAATGAATACATATTCATATTACGGCTACATCTTTCTTTTGACTACTATGCAAATCTCACTACAGTTGTTGATACCAGCCCTACCCCAACTCTAAGAAATTTATTTCTAAACCAAACAAGTATTCTAGTTGTGTACGCTAAGCTTATTTCGAATCTAGGCTTTTACACTATTCAATATACTAATTCTAGATCACTAGAAGTTTCTTCATTACCATTCTAGGCTAAGTTTCAGTTTGACTTGAACTAATTATTGTAATATTTTCTTTAACTCTTCACAATAGAGTTCAGAGCCGTGAAGTGCTACAATGGGAGGAATTTTTAGGGGTAATTGTAATCACTTGTACTCCATTTCCTTCTTCTTTCTTTCATTACTGATGCATTTTATTCATTTGTCATCCACTTTCAAGGTCGTTCTTTGTTCCAAGAGAAACCAAGTGGCGAGGAATGCACACAGTTACAATTTATTTCAGCACTACTTATGGTTTTCAAATCTTCATTTAGATATAGAGTATTATACTTTCGTCGAAGTTAGGGGCTATAACAATTCTTGAAATACACTGGTTTCTTATGTTTCTATGCTAAATTTTAAATGAGGGTTTATGAAAGAGGGAGAAGAGAGTTGTGTGGGTGACCAGGAGAAGTCTCTCACGTATATAATTATTGATGAGAGAGAAGAGTTTTCTGAAAGTTCCTTATGAAACAAATGCTAATGTAGATAATTGATAATATATTCATGTAGAAAAGTAAT
>VDFB02200220.1:0-22175 GCA_007258455.2 Sequoia sempervirens
TTTAATTATTTGTGAGAATGTATTAAAATTTAATGAGAAACAACATTTGTTGGGTTTTATTGAGATGAATATAGTTGGTTTTCATAATAAATGTGATTTTCTCTATAAAATACTAGATTATTATTTCAATTGCATATTTTTTTTGCATCAATCATTCTTCAATTTATGGTACTTAGATCTTCAAGAAGGTTTGATTGGTGAACTTTGTATTACTTGTGAGGACAATATTAGAAAGAGTGATTTTTTAGTTTTATTTTTTTCATATGTGCATACTATATTACTATTTCAATTTCTATATTATTATTGGAGGAAAGAGTATCTGTATTTGTTTTCTTGAAATTTTTTAAGTGTGTATATTTTCCAGCATTTTACAATTTTAATTAAATATTTAATTTCTATAAATACTTCGATTTTTTTTATCTAAAATGAAATCATTTACTTGTTAAATTATTACTTTTATAAATATTATTATTAATTAAAATTTAATTAATAATTATTTATCAAAATATTTTACCTATTAACTAATCTCATATATATATATAATATTTTAAAAATATATTAAACAAAATGTTTGTAATTTTTAATAATATTATTATTTTAATAAAAAAATGAACAAATATACAATTTCCAATTATTTCACATGACAAATAAAAAAATCAAAAAAATATATGAGAAAAAATTTATAAAAAATAAAACTCAACATCAAGAAAGTAGATATACTTACATATTTAAAAAGATGGGTGAAAGAAGAGAACGAGAAAAAAATCATAAAAGAAAAGTTTTGGATTGTATAGCGAAGCTCAGACTTCTTATCTATGCCTATATATATATATATAAAGATTTCCGTGACACCTCAGAATCGCTAATTTAGTGGATTTTCTTTTGGTTGTTGTATTATTCTTTGGAGAAATCAAATTTACATTAACATTTGCTATCCTGACTTGACAATATAGGTAATCTGGGAAATCTTGGTCAAAAATGTAACAAAAGGAAGAAAAGGAAAGAATAATAAAGATCAATAAGTCGCTCTATATTTTTAGTGGGAAGGAGAAAAGAAAGACTTAGCCAGTCTGCCCGTGTCATGTGGCAAGTTTTTATGGGATAAGGGGAAAGGGGAAAAGATCGAAGAAAATACTTTTCGAGGAGAGGCTTGTCTTTGTGGCTCATTGTTGTGTAAACTATGGCAGATTTGAAGGAAGCTGTTGAGAGGGTGTTGCTGCCATTGCAACTTAGCCTTGGACTTTTTCAGATCATGAAGTCGACGCCTCTTTGGGCGGTCATACATTGCACCCTTGCCTACTTGCTCCACTGCTTCTATTTCCGATGGACAGATTACAAACAGCTTGAGGGACTCGAAGGTCGAGTCTTCAAAAAAGTGATCTCTCATGCCACCACAGCAGGGTCGAAAGTGAAAAAGCAGAAGGATCCTCCAAAATCTAAGAAAGAAGAGAAAGCTGGGATTGATAAGCCAGTCTCAGTGGTCTACCTGGGCAAGAAGTTTGTACTAGAGCGAATGGAAGGAGACAAGATGCAATTAAAGTTTGAATTGGAGCGAAAGGAAGGAGAGAAGAAGTTAATGAATGGGCCTGCATACTACATCACAGATAAAATGTGGGAAACTGTGAAGTACATTGAAAAAGTGGCTTCAAAGACGGTGTTTGTGAAAGACCAAAAGGAAATATGGGAAGAAGTGGTCACGGGCGATATCATGAAGTTTGAAGAAGTGCTGGATTCCGTGATATTGGATAACCGCACGGTTATTCATCTGGACCAGGATTACTTTCTGCCAGTCAACTTATTAAAGTCGGAGGATAAGTTGATGAAGACTTTAAACTTCGTGGCTCTGTTCCTAAAAACTCAAAACCAGATTTATTGGCTCATTCCTGCATTGCTAACTTTTATATCAGCGATCATGGGGTTCAGCACAACAGTGAGGCTGCGTATCGATGGCTTTATCAATACAATCTTGTGCAGATCAGTACAGTTGCTGTTTGACCTACTGCCTTTGGCAACTAGGAGGTGGGTGTATTCTTGGGGGAACTGGGTGGAGAATTTGAAGCCTAGTAACGATTTGAAATCTAAGATTGTGAGCGGCAGTATATTCGCGCTTGTTGCTGCAGGTGCAAAAGTTCACTCTGAATCCTTAGCTGATTGTGAAACCTTGGCTGGCAGGGACCGTATACGTGTGCTTGTTGGTGAAGGTGCAAAAGCCCACCTTGAAAACTTGAGTGACTGTGAATCCTTGGCTGACCTTGTAATCATGGCTGACCAGACCAATATACGCGCTCTTCTTACTGGAGGTGCAAAAGCTCAGCCTGAACCCTATGTTGACTTTGAACCCTTGGTTAAACTTCCGGTAGAATCGGTACATGAGATTTGGCCTAAAGTTGGACCCTTTTTGTTCAAATGTGACTCTAAATGTGACTTAAAATTTAGCTCAAAACTGTTCTCAGTTTACATAGAGTGGATCTTCGACAACACTACTCAAATATGTTCGTTAAAAGCCGGTCGTGTTGCATCGCAGGAGTCGTTAATATCCCATGATATTTATATTGTCCCTGATGATGACGATTGTAGCCGGGAGAATGATACAAAGCACTCCAGATTTGCTTGTTCCTGTGGAAAGGAGGAGCATTATAAGTCGTTAATAGCCGATGGTTTCGATACAACATCTGTTGATGTTGAGTGTAGTAGCGAGGAGGCCATAAAACTACTCATATTTGTTTTTCACATGGCAAAGCACAAATCAGGTTCACTGAAATCTTATAACCGTAAAACTAATAAGGTGTGTGTCCGCCGATTCGTAGAGTCCATCAATGCCTATGTCAGAAGCAGTTATCCTCCACTTCACAGATTGGTTATGGACGACGTAGTTGTCCGCTGATATTCTTCAGCTCCATTAGAGGATGCCCTATTTGTATTATCGTATAAGCAAACTATTGTTATATGGTATGTTTCCTTCAAAGCTATAGAAAATAGAGTCATGCCAATAAAAGTTAAAGTAAAGCTGAAATTATTATAGAGGGATCCATCATGTTAATTAATTGAGAGAGATTGTGTATTAAATTACGTTGAATAGCATTGGATTCACTTTATGCGCCATAAGTTGTAAAAAGGTCTATTTATCTAGCAGTATATAATGGTAATGGTTGCGTTCTGTGGTGCAGTTTGATCTTCCATCGCATGGAATAGAATAAGTAATGAATGGTACATATAACAAGGAACAATGAATCTGTACATTTCTGTTTGTTTTGAGGTGGTATTACTTGCATAAGTTTCTGTTATGATGATCTAGAGGATTTTTTTTTAGCATGGGACTTTAAAATATCCTATTCTGTTATGGCTGATCCAGGTCGAAGCATATTTATTCAATGTTGCAATTCAAATACCACAATTATGTTTATTATGTGTTCAAGTTTCAAGAATTGTCAAAGGAAAATGTAACTTCAGCAATTTGAGATCAGGGTAATCAACTTCAGAATAGCTGTAAGATGAACTTATGTAGAGTGTTTCAGCTTAAGTATTAGCCTATTGTTTCATCGGGCCATGGCCATATGTTGGCCTTTCATAATTTTCTGCATACCAGCTGTAATTTGAACTTATGTAGAGTGTCTCAGCTCATGTTTTGGTCTCTTGATCATGGTTTTATGTTGGCTAATTGTACTGTAGTATTCTTTAGCTACTAATTGGTAGCTGTAATTCTTTGAAATCTTGCTTTATTTAATACAAAAATAAACTATGTATATTATATAGTGTTAATAATTATTTCTAGTTTCAGCAAATATAAAAAAGGTTTGTAGTGTTATCACCAGGGTAGATTATAAAACTCAGAAACTGTAACACTAAAAATTATTATTTGGTCTAATATTTTAGATAAATATTTTTTTATTAATATGTAATTTATAATTTTTTAATATATTATATTTTTAAATAAATAGGATATATAATATTTGGAAAATACAAGTTTCTAGTATAATTAGTTTAATAAAAATATTATGTAACATAAACCATTGTATTAAAAAAAAAAAATGTGAATAGTTAGACAAAAAAAAAAGAAAGAAATCTATGAGTAATTTTTATGTTGGTTGGCATTCAAACAAAGAAGGCATTGATGAGCTAAACCTACATGTAATAAGTTTTATTAGAATACTGATATTCATAAATTTCAAGAACAAGTTGTATAACAAACTCAATCAGCATGTCATGTATCCCCAACTTACTTCAATGTTTTGAGATTTTTTATGTACACATTGCTCGCACATCTAAGCTATTTTTCAAAAATTATGATGTGTATACTTAAATGTTAAGGGAAAGGAATGTCAAATTAAGAATAATAAGTTGAAACTCATGATTGGGCAAAGCATAGTTGAGAGCCTATTCTTTAGACAAAGTAACCCTTCTTTAGTTTAGGTTATTCTAGGACCAAGAGGGAAAACCCTGAGGTTTCTAAAAAAAACATAAATAAAATGATTACAAGTGTGATTGAAAGCAAACCCAACTTCAATCAATGAAATTCTTATAAATGGTTCACTAAACTTCATTTTGCAAACTTGTTGATGAAGGACTTAAGAACCTCTTTCAACATATATCATGTCTCATATACACAAGTGATGAAACTAATTAAGATGGTTAAATATTTATGTAGTGTAGCAATATGCTTCATACATGACAAACCAAACAAACAACATGGCTTAACCTTGATATTGTAAAATTCAAGTATGCTAGGTTATGCAAATTGATAAATAGGTAACAAGCAAATTAATGTTTTAAGAAGATATATTGTTTAAATTTTTTGAAGTGGTATAGTGTAAAGTAAGGTTGTAAGAAGATTGGTGTCTTAATCCATATTAAGTGTAAAATTTAAGTTCTCAATCCTATAACATACAAGCATGTATCTTTATTCCTAAAAGATAAATCTAATTCAATGATAGATATAGAAACTAAGAATGAACATGAATCACATAAGCTCTATTGTATGCTTACAAACTTGTTTAGTGCAAAGATATATTATAAACTCTTAAAAATGAGGGATGTTATAAAAATCCATGAATCGACACAAATGCTCCATGTATTGCAACAAGAAAATGCCTTAAGAAATCCTACAGGAAATTATAACTTCTATTGAAGTTAACTAGTTGACTACAATGTCATACTAGCAAATGTAATATTAATTACAACAAGAGTTTCCTAAAACAAGCATAATACTCAAGAAGAAACCCAAATTACAAGAAGACTTTATTTAGTTAGGTATCTCCTTAAAATTTTGAAATACGTGAAAAAATAATTAAAAAATATAGTTTGAAATAATGTTTGACACCTTAAAACTCTAATTAAATTAAGAATAGTCAAAGAGTTCTCTAATAGGCAAAAGAAACTAGCAATAATAACATTTTCTCTATCAAAACTGCATATATAAGCCATAGAGTTGCCCTAAGATCACTGACACTTAGACATGTGGAAATCCTATTAGATTTTCATTTTATTACTAAAAATCAATTTACTCTTGGAATGACTTCTTAAGAGAATACTTTTATACACAAGTAATTTAGTTAAATGAATTTTGGTGTACACATATTGATCATGAGGCCCCTATACCACCAATATATTTTGAATACATAATAAACCCTCTATTATTGGGAAAGGATCTAGTAATTAGCTTAGTATCAATTATATCTACCATAAATCTTGAATTCAAATGGGCTTGGAACACAACATGGAAAATTGCACAACTACAAAGAACATTGAGGCTTAGGAAAAGCTCATATTTTATGTCAAAATGGAATCATACATCATGTTGCATTAGCAATCTCTCAACCACAAAGAAAATGGGATTAAATCTTACCTCTTAATTAGTTTTAGGTTCTAAAATGATTTTCTTACAACCAAATAACAAAGGAATTATTGCCTTGAATAATAAATACAATATGTCTTTATATGAAAAAGTATACTAATTTGAAAAATGCATTGATGAATTTAGGTAAATTGAACCCATGTGGATGCACTTGCACAATATACACAAGCTAGATAAGTCAACAGGGTTGAGAATAAGGTGACAATTGTAGATATGGATTTGTGAAACAGCCAAGATCATGGAAAACAAACAAGCACAAGATTGCAAGTGAAATCGAATGACTTGTATTACAAATGAACAAGTATAAATAGGTGAAGTTTGGGAAACAATACTCCATGATAATAGGAAAGGTGGCAAAATAGAACCAAGAGAATAGCTCAAGGTTCAACCAACCTAAAATGTAGCAGAGATGTGTCAAATATGGGTGACACATCTACTAATGACTCATAGAGTGGAATTAGTCTTTCCACATGTGAGGAAAACTGCCAACTATGGTTATGCTAGGTTAACTCATGTGAGTTATACACCAACACCCCCCCTTAAGCATAGCTTAGGTAGGTTTATGAAACATGAGTCCCGGCTGTGCGCCATTTTAGGTACTCATTTACAAAAAAATCTCTCAAAAAATGGAGAAAGAAAGAAAACCCTATGGGAAAAAAACTTTCCTCCAAAAAGAGAGAAAATAAACAGAGGACTTTAGATGGCCCCTCCTGATGTTGATGATGCCGATGTAGACCGTACACCAAGAAGAGCTCGTAGATGAATGAACCTTCTTTCTGTAAAGGGTTTGGTAAAGATGTCGGCAACTTGTTCTGAAGACTGGAAAAATACTAGGTTGATGATCTGATCATGGATAAGTTCACGAATATAATGCATATGAATCTCAATATGTTTGGTTCGTTGATGTTGAACTGGATTCTTGCATATTTGGATAGTACTCTGATTATCACAATAGATAACTATTGTCATCTGATAGGAATTCCAAATTCAGAAATGATGCCTTGAAGCCATATGGCTTCTGTAGCTGAGTTAACAGCTCCTCAGAATTTGCCTCTGTAGAAGATATAGCAATAGCATTTTTCTTTTTGCTAGACCAGCTGATAGGACCTGAACCAAGTGAAAAACTGTACCCAGAAGTAGACTTGCAATTTTCTGTATCACCAACCCAATCTGAATCTGTGAAACCAACTAAATCAATAGTTGAACCAACTCTGTAATGTATCCCAAATGTAAGTGTACCTTGAAGGTAGTGAAGAATCCTCTTAGCTGCTTTCCAGTGCAACTCATGAGGTTCTTGCATAAATCTGGAAACTAAGCCAACTGCATATGATATGTTAGGCCTAGTATGTGTTAAGTAAATAAGACTGCCTACAAGTTGTCTGTACAATGTTGCATCAACTAATGGTGTAGGACAAGAAGTCTCAAGCTTAACACCAGATAAGTAGGGAGTTGGAGCTGGTTTACAATTAGTCATGTGAAAATGTTCAAGTAAATTGAGAGCATACTTGGGTTGAGCAAGAACAATCCCTAAATCTGATTGAGATATCTCAATACCAAGAAAGTAATGGAGTAACCCTAAGTCTGTCATGTCAAATCTTTCTTGAAGTGCTGATTTTACTACCATAATAGCAGAGGAAGCACTCCCAGTGATTAAAAGGTCATCAACATAAAGAACCAGTATTAACAATGAATCATCATGTCGCAGGAAGATACACATTAGGATCTGAATTGCATTGAGTGAATCCTGAAGATAGAAGATAGGAATCCATCTTACCATACCAAGCCCTGGGTGCTTGTTTTAGGCCATAGATAGATTTCCTTAGTATACACACTAAGGATGAATCGTGAACAAACCCTGGAGGTTGTTCCATGTAGATCTCCTCCTCAAGATCTCCATGAAGAAATGCACTCTTTACATCCATTTGATGTACTTGCCCACCCATGTGCTGTGAATAGCAAGTGTGAGTCTGATTGAAGTCATCTTTGCAATAGGTGCAAAGGTCTTTGTATAGTCAATTCCTGCTACTTGTGAAAAACCTTTAGCAACCAACCGTGCTTTGTACTTGTCAACTGACCCATCTGCTGCATATTTAGTCTGATATATCCATTTACATCGAACTACTTTTCTCCCCTTAGGAAGAGAAGTTAAGTCCCAAGTGTGATTTTTGATTAAGGAATCATATTCCTCATTCATGGCAACATCCCACTCAGGTATGCCTGATGCATCTTTAAATGTCTAAGGATCAGACACTGAAGCAAAGAAGGCATGAGATTCCCCTTGAAAGTCTGTTTGAAGTTGTCTGTCATCTACTGCAGTTTGTACCCAAGAATCTGTTGTATGAAGTGAGTGTAGAGTTCTAGATGTGGGTGAATCTAGTGCAGAAATGTCAACTTCTAATTCAATCCCTGAACTGGATGAAGATGAATTTTCAGTGCAATCATCACTTTGTGAACTGGAGGAAGAAGAAGTACTACTAACTGCACTAGAAATTTGTTGCGAATGATCTGAATCATCAGAAATATTATCAGAATCTGGAGAATCAATAGTATGATGAGGAATGTCAAGAATAGTTTCAAGGGGTGTTTCTTGAAACTTGACACTTCTCTCGATGAACAACTCATGTGTGGTAGGGTGTAGTAGGTGGTAACCTTTAACACCTTCTGGATATCCAACAAAGATACAAGGTTTGGATTGTGCATCCATAGCCTTGCGATGTTCTTTAGGAATGCGGGCCATAGCAGGTGAACCAAAGACTCTGAAGTGATCAACTGTTGGTTTCCATCCTTTCCAAGCTTCAAAGGGAGTGATTCCTTTCAAGGCTTTGTGAGGAACCCTATTTTGAATGTAACATGCACAATTGATAGCTTCAGCCCAATAAGATGGTGTTAAACCTTTGGAATGAATCATACAGTTAGCCATCTCCTTTAAAGACCTATTTTTACATTTGCAACACCATTTTGTTGAGGGGTATATGGAACTCTGCATTGCAACTCTATCCCTTATGTTGTGCAAAACTGCTCAAAAATATTATTAACATATTCTCTGCCATTATCTATTCGAAGAACCTTGATGACTTTCCCTGACTGTTTTTCGGCTAGAGCTTTGAAATCTTGAAAAGAATCAAATACTTCTGATTTTTTCCTAAGGAAGTAGACCCATGTAAAACGTGAGAAATCATCAATAAATGTGAGAACATATCTTGCCTTTGTAAAAGAAGGATGTGGGAAAGCCCCTGAAACATCACTATGAACAAGTTCTAAGACTTGTTTTGCCCTCCAAGTTTCTCCTTTATCAAACTTTGCTTCAGGATGTTTACCAAGTGCACATCCTTCACATAGTCCTTTAGAAAACTTGACTTTTGGTAATCCATTAACCATTTTTTGTTGCCGTAGTTGTTCAAGATAACGGTAGTTAAGGTGGCCAAACCGTTCATGCCATAATTTACTAACTTCATCTGAATGAGTTAGTAGTGCCTTTGAAGAAATATCAGTAGCAAAACTAGAGAAGGAATACAATCTGGATTGGTGATTGGCTTCTCCTATAGCAACTAAGTTATTACTTTGTAATTCTCTTATCTCAACTGAATTTGGAGAGAAATAAACTCTCATACCCTTCCCTAAGTGTGTTATTTGATACACTGAAAGGAGATTAGTTGAAAGTGAAGGTACACTAAGAACTTTTGAAAAAATTCCTCCTTCAACTTCAACAGACCCTCTCCCTTTAACCAATACTGGAGTATCATCACCTAAGTTGACTGAAGACATTCTGGATGGCCCTAAGGATGCGAATGCAACCTGAGAAGAACCCATATGATGAGTAGCACCAGAATCAATAATCCATGATGGAGATGAAGATGAAGATGACGTAACAACTAGAGCTTTGCCTTTTAATTTCTCTTTGTCCTTGGTATTATCCTGAGTTGATGAAGATGCCTTGCCAAAATCAGGAATCCCAATATTATTCTTTTTAAGAATATTTGAGAGACTTTCGATTTGTTTCTTCATGCATTGATGTTCATCATGCCCAGGTTTTTTACAAAAGGCACATATTATCTTCTCAGTAATGTGCTTACTTTGTTGAGAAGATTTATCCTTTTTCAAATCATCAATTTTATCTCCTTTCTTACCACCCTTGTCCTTTTTAGTGTTTTTCTTCCCATTTGAAGTTTGTGGCTTGTCATTCCCTGTGATTAGAGCTTGAGGCTTCGTAGACTTCAAAGAACCCATCTGAATTAGTTTCTCCTGTTCCCTTGTGAGATCAGAAATGAATTTATCTAGAGTGGGCATTTTCCATGATGCTCCAAGAGCACTTTTAGTAGAATAGAAAGTTGATACAAACACAGAAAATTCTGGACCTAATTTGGAAAGTACTGAAAGGATTAATTGATCCTCTTTCTTGTCAATTCCACAATCTTTTAACTGTAACTTTAAAGATTTAAACTTTGTGAAGAAATATTCTAAAGTTGTAAAACTTCTAGGACTAAGACCTAAGAGCTGATTTTCCAATTCATGACTTCTGAGTTCATCAATTTTTCCAAATAGTTTGTCTAAAGTTTCCCACACTTGATTGGGTGTAGTTAAATTTTTGACATGAAACAATAATTCTGGAGATAGATTTAAACACAGAAAGCCAAATGCTTGATCACATTTGTTGAAAAACTTTTCTTTTTCTTTGGTTGCATTAGGTTCTTTTTCCGTTCCCATAGTTATCCTATATAGGCCCTTATTTTTTAGTACAAGGCTAACTTTAATCTTCCAATCATGATAATTGAAAGGTGTTAGTGGAGGAATGGGAACTGTAGACTCCATGATGCTTTTAGTCACTTAGATAGTAGATGCAGAAAATTTGAAAGAAAGAGATAAAGAAAGTGAAAATGAAGAGAGGATGGCAATATGAACACACTAGAGTACCATTGATGTAGAGAGGATGGCCTGGCGAAGAAGGATGCATATCTGATAACTTGGTCGGAGATACAAAGCAAACGCCAATTTCCTACGCCTTTGAATCATATGCAGAGAACATTAAGATGACTGCAACCTCCAAAATCTGTAGTTAGAAAATGCCCTTCAATAATGCCTTCCTCCAACATCTATATACCGCCTCTAATCTGGACAGCAAGGGCGTGAGCAAGCCTTATGCCTTGCACAAAGTCAATTTGTGACCTTCAGAGTAAACATCTACGCCGATGGATGTGACTGTGTAGGAGGCAGAATATGCTCTGCCAATTAGATGGGACAGTTGATGTCAATGGAGACCCTGTACACCGGCCAATGAAGGCAGACGTAGGCAGTGCTGGAGTGTGCCTTCTTCATGCAGGGCAAGGGTTCAATGGGCCTCAAAAAAGCGTGTCACTGGTGTTGTATAGGCCTATCTGGTCAGATTTGATTTCCCCCTTCAAAAACCTATTCTCCCGCCAATAGTTTTCAACTCTGACCAAACATGGCTTCCAAAAGCCTATTCTCTCGTCGAAATTCAAACTGAACTGGGTGGTCTGGGGCAGATTCAAAGGTGTGGCGACTTGTATGACAGAGACACTCCACGTATGTCAAGTGGAGGAGCTGTGTATGGCGTCGACAGCTCATCAAAGGGCCTGCCCACAATATTGCTCAGCCTGCGTGGCTATGGCCTCCTTTAAGGCTTCCAAATGATGCATAAAATGCCAGTAGATGGCGTTGACGCCTCCTTCAGTATGCACAACCTGGGCAGGCTTGGCCTACGTGATGAGGTGCCTCATAGAAATAACAAACCCGACGTCAATGGAAGTGATTCGCACAGCAAGCAAAACGGCTTGAAGCTTACCACGGTTGCTCTGATACCATGTGGGAACAGCCAAGATCATGGAGAAACAAGCAAGAACAAGATTGCAAGTGAAATCGAATGACTTGTATTACAAATGAACTAGTATAAATGAACTAGTATAGGTGAAGTTTGGTTAACAATACTCCATGATAATAGGAAAGGTGGCAAAAATAGAACCAAGAGAATAGCTCAAGGTTCAACCAACCTAAAATGTAGCAGAGGTGTGTCAAATATGGAGTGACACATCTACTAATGACTCATAGAGTTGAATTAGTCTTTCCACATGTGAGGAAAGCTGTCAACTATGGTTATGTTAGGATAACTCATGTTGAGTTATACACCAACATTAACAAGGAGAATCCACATCACTTGCAACTAGTCTACATGTCCATACATCTTTATTATGTTCAAATATGTATTCGTGGCACCATTTACTTGTTAAAATCTATTGAAACCATTGGGATTATAGTAGTTGTTGTTGACTTGCACGTATATATCATCTCTAAAGTATATGTGAACAATACTTGATATTCATAATAAAGTCATGTAATCACCATCTTAAAAAAAATTGCATTTAATCTAAACCTATCATTCTTGAGAACATTATATGTCATTTGTAATACTACCCCATACTTATATAAAAAACTGCAAATAAAATAAAATAAATATATGTCAAATTCTTTAATCAATAGACATGAAACTTTGAATATTGATGAAAAGTCCTACGGTCCTATCCATAATGATGTCATTTAAACTTAAACATGTCTTTTGGATTTGAAAACCTCGCCAAGCTGAAATGGAAGAAACTCCTCGGTCTACTAATGTGGATGTCAAATCACCACTGAACTAGAAAACAGAGGGGAGACTGGGTCAACCAATTCCTCTAGACTTCAAATATGAAAACATCAGATGTAAGACTGCAAATGCTATTCATTATATAAAGCTATCCAGTCTACCAACCAAAACCTTCTAGCTTTGACTTTTAAAATTTGAAGCAACCTACAAATATGAATAGATAAGCGGACACAGGTCTGTGTTTACACCGGAATTGAAACATGCATACCTCACATGCAACCCTCTCGTAGAAATTTAGTTTATTTAGAACTTTGAAGTTGGTAAGGTCTGAAACGTGACTCTTTAACATGAACATGTGGAAGGATGTAAGCGACAGATTTGAAATAGTAGCAGCGATCTTTTCGCTCGAGTAGTTTTAATAAATACACCCACTTTTGAAAGTTCAACTCATACGGTTCCCCGGACACAAGGGACCTTGTAAAACATAGTTAAGGAAAAAATATTTAAGTATTATGGAGTTAGGTAACACACAAACATAATCTAAAAGAACACATGGATGGGTTTGGTAGGCACAATCATCACTCAGATTTTAAGATGGATAGGGGAGAGGACCGAGTACCTGAGCATGTTTCAATAATTGTGATAGTAGTTGTTTATATAATGTCCAATATTTTTATCAATATTGGACCAATAGTTGCGACTTTAAAGTTGTTAGTGTTGATGATGACTATCCTTAATTAAACAAATTGTATTCTTTTGATCTAAAAAGCAACCAATCATGTGATTCCACATCAGCGCTCAATAAAACATGTGTGAATGCACAAGTATTGGTCTCACTTTTTTTTTTTTGCCCTTTTTGGACACTTTGACAAAAAGCATGCTGATGTGGCATCATATTTGATGATGTGGCCTTGAAACCTGTTATAAGTAGGGGACTTGCCAAGTAAGCTGCTGTAAAAAATTGGGAGTGATTTGAAATTTCCACATAGGATAATTAGAAGGGCGAAGTTAGGGTGCTCAACTACTGGGTCCTCTCCCCTAATGGATTTCAAATGTTTTATCTAGCGTAAATTTACAAGATAGCTTGAGTCCATTAGAGTTTAAGCATGATATTAATTAAGAATTTGGAAGCAAAAGGTTGACAAGGCTATTTAGCATATTAAATGTTCAAGTCTAAATTAAAATTTATAATAGTGAGGATCAAGCCTAGGAAACAAGGCATGGGAATAACAAGCAAGCTCAAAGACATTTAATGGGATATTATGTTATCATTGTAAAAATTTAAGGTCAGGGAAAATATAGATAATTTGGAGGAAAGAGCATGAATAGACAATTGTAACGAAATCTATTGAATTGGCAAAGAAAATAATATAGGCAATCATAACAGTCACTCAAGTCTGCAAACCATGATGCATACAAAATTAAATTCAAAACTTGAACTTGATACACATGAAATAAAATCGCAACCATGTATTGGAACCTAGATGTAATTAGTCTAAGATTGATTATGTGTGGGATTAAACAACTTTCAAGGGTAACAAAGAAGGAAAGAATTTTGTAATTTAGGATACAACCAACATTATTTTTTATTAGAGATGTGTGCCTCTTGCAAGTACAATAAAGATTCAAACAATATTTTTAAGCAATAGACCATGGAACACACAAAATTCCAAGTCATAGCATGCACAAGATAAGAAAGAAGCAAACATGATAGAATAGAAATAAAGATCACTTTGTACCTTGAGCATGCAATATTCTTAGATGTAGAAGAAAAATACAGAAGGAAAGAGAAATTATATAGAGAATTTGAGCTTTTTTTTTACTGTCAAATAATGCTTTAAGTGATGTTCATGAATGCGTGATTTTAAGAGGTCTCCACCAATGTTCTTCAAGTAAAATGTGTCTTATCCACACTAATTGTCAATTTCACATAAGGGTCTAACCACAAGGCCTCTAATTTTCAATATTTTCCTTATCCTCTAACCTTGTATTCGACAAATAAACAATCTATCCAAACTAGAAGAAACTTCACACAACCTTCTTGTAAAATATATACTTTCTATTTTCTTTCTATAATAAATTATTTTCATGTGTAGTCCTCCTTGCTTCCTTCAAGTTAATGGTTATGAATCCTTTGAGATAATGCAACATGTTTATGGTTATCTACTTTATGTAATAGCCTATAAAAGTAACTCTAGATTTATAGAAAACTTACAATTTTTCTATAAATTTATTCAAATAGAATGTCTAGAGACTTCCTAAAGTTTACCTTACAATCTATTTTAAAATAAGATTTGAAATTTTATATAAAATAATATTTGATTTTTTTAATGGAATATTTTATTCTACTATATTAAATAAGAGATGCATTTGTGTCATTCCTATTAGAAAAATTTATAATATGTAAAGTAAATAAAAAGTAATGGATCTATCTAGTTTTGGATGTGTTGGAGCTCATGTTGATTTTTTAAATTTAAGTCTATTGTTAAAATTTAACTTTCTTTGCCAAAGATGTAATTTCAGTTTGTGTTCTCTTCGGTGTCTTAGTTTGTTCAAATCTAATTGAGATCAAAATTCTAGTTGTATATGTGTGAGGTTAGCCTTTACAATAGTTCTAAGCATGTGTTGAGTATACATACTTATAATTTATCCTTTGAAATATTCCAAAAAAATCAAACCTATCAAAATAGTTAAAAATAGCAATAATAGCTATATTGCTATTATTTAGTAAGTTTACATCTAAGCACATATAGACCTAAATTTTTTCCCAAAGCTCTAAGAATGCATAATAAACCTTGAGAGTCAATTTCAACTAAAAAATCATACTCAAACATTAAGTTATTAAACTTTCAAAGTTTTAAAAATCCTAAAAAATTGAATTTTGAAGATTTAAACAATAGAATTTATCTTTAAAAATTATCAAAATTGATATTGCAAATTTTTAGGTAGTAGAACACTATGGACGGAAATAAATACTTGAATAAAAAATTATGTTTCTCAAAATTTGTATTTTTTCAAATAGTTTTTTCTAGAAGTTTTAAATACTCATAAAAATAAAGTACAAGACAACCTTGGTAAACCCATAAAAATGGTTTACAATTCAAGTGAAGAAGGAAAAGTTGCAAAAAATGACCCCATGCAAAAAAAATTGGTTTTTGGGGTTCGAATGAACCCTTTGGTTCAAGCAAACCAAAAAAGGGTTTGAATGAACCCTAGTTCAAGCGAACCAAAAAAGTGTTCGAATGAACCTTGGTTAGAGAAACCAATAAAATGGAAGGTCCCGCCATTCCCATCAAAAAACACAAAGAAAACATATTTTGAAAGGGGGTTTGAATGAACCTTGGTTCGAGCAAACCCCTGGGGGTTTGCTTCAACCCCCTTGGTTCGCTCAAACACCCCTTTTCCCACCTTCTCACCCTCTGGCACCAAAAAATTCTAGAATTTAGCGCTTTGAAGCTCGGGGTGAGGATGAAGATGGAGGAGACTTCACAGAACCAATTGGATGATGGTAGTCCTCAGAACGATCTATCCAACGAATATAATTTTAATAATTTTTGGTTTTATTATGTATTTGTTTTTTTAGTTTTATTAAACATAGGTTTTTCACCAAAAATCAAGCTCTTTGTTCTACACATGTGGAAAAATAGTAGATTATCAAAAATAAAAAATATGAGTACAGAGATATTAAAGTCCTTGATCCAATAAAAAAATTGAATTTCAACACATACAAAAATTTATCGCGATGCACTGGGTCTATGTTTGAATTGTAATTGGTTTGATTTTGAAAATTGATTAAGGAAAAAAATTCAATAATACTATCAAACCAATTGGAAGCACTAGATATCGTAGTTACAAATCTAAATTTGAAAAAAATAGAATTTAATCCTTCATGGAAAAAAGTTGTGTTATACGGTGTGGGTAACTTTTTAAAAATGTTGTTTTCTAAAAAAAACCAATTTTCGTGGGAGATGGAAAAAGTGCAATCTGATTCCAAAATTTTGAAAAAAAATATTTAGAATCTATAGACTAGTTTGCATCATCTTCAAATTCCTCATAGTTTAGCTGCTATAGGTGCCCGAAAGTGAAGACTTAGTTAGAAAAAATCATTTCAGTGTTCAGTTTGGCCAAAATTTGTAAACCAGTATTGTGGGATCACCCACAACAAATGTTACAGTCAAAAGTTGGATGGAAACAAAAGATTCCAAACAATGTGATGTTTTGATTTTTTCAAAATTTGTATTAGTTTCCTTGATTATTCAAAAGTGATTCTATATAATGTAAAGCTCTTTCATTTATGTTCTTGGGTTGGGTAGTTCTGGATAGAAAAGCCTTGTAAAGGGAAATTCTATAGACATTTGTAATTTTTTTTCTAAAGGATAAAAGAGATCTTAATTTTGTTGGAATGTATTGTAATAATAATTTTACTTTGCCAAAATTAAGATGAATACAAATTCTCTTTCAAGCTATCTCCTTTATTGTATTGTTTAACTCTTGAAGAGAAGTTCATTTTCAAGGAAAACAAAATATTCACTTGCACATTTGTTGCAAAAATTATTTGTTTAGTTTACATGCCTTTGAGGAGGGTAATAAGTCTTTCTAAATAATAAGTGGAGTTGTAACTTATTAATAAAGGATTAATAAGTAGAATCTATGTAAGAAATCATTAGAGTTTAGGGCATTATAAGGAACTAACATTTTAATAGTTAAATATCAAAGCTATTCTAGTTAGAGGTTTAAACTATTATAAAAAAATAATATTTTATTTATAAACCATGGAGCTGATTTTGTTAGGATAGTAGATCTTAAAGTTTAAATTAAAGATTTAAACTTTGATATATAATAAGATAGAATTGTTTGAAGATTTTATAGGTGGTTGAATACTCTTTAGGAAAACACTAAGATAATGGTTTGATAAGGTTGACTAATATAGTGTGATCAATTTTAAAAGACAAAAAAAATGGATCGAATATGGCCGACTAAAAGACTACATGTGGTTGATTAGTTTTGAAGAAAAGATGATATAGCATTGATACGTAAGAGAAGAGTAGAGAGTGCAACATTTCTCTATTGAAAATATATTAATAAAATTGTAAGGATTATATATTGATAAAAGATATCAGTAAAGATAATTGATGAAATAAGTGGTGATTAATGTTTGGGGAGCAATGATATAATAAGTGACAAATGTTATATAAGACAAAAATGTTATGAAAAAAATATTAATATAATCTACAAAATGCATAGAAGAAAAAAGATATAAGACAAAAGCATATGAGACAAATTTCATATAAGATAAACTGCATATAAGAAAAATTACATAAAGCAGTGGTTATGTTTTAAGGAAAAAATTAATAACAACGATTTCATTTCATAAGAAAAAGACATGTTATTATTATTTAGTTTTTAAAATTTGTGATATGTTATGAAAGGGCAGCAATCAGTAATGAGAAGTCATGACTATTCAAGTGGTCATCCCCTTTAAGAAGGATCACATCTTTTCATATGAATATGAAGATATATATTGGCAAAAGATATATATATATATATTAATTATATATATATAAAGATCATAGTAAATATTTGAAGATAAATAAAATGTTCAAAGGAAATGATTAGTATTTAGAAGTTTGTTATCAAAGCACACACCCATTCAAATGATTGTCTCTTTCATAAGAGTTGCATCTTTTCATGAAGACATCCAAATATAAGATGTGGGTATGACTTATGAAGAAGAATACAATGTGGAGATTAGAAGATTATATCACATGTACACCAATAGCCTTATATGAAGATAATTGATATATATATATATATATATATATATATATATATTTATGGAAGAATTGTAAGAAAAGTATATGTAGATATAAAAGAGATTTATATGAAGATATAGATGAATGAAGTGAATTGAATATTTGGTTAAGAATAGTCAAGAGACATGTTGAAGTGCTATGAGCATTGAAGAATTAATAAATATCATTCAAGGAGGATAAATCAATAGAAGATATATCAATCATGGAAAATATTTTTATGGAGTTAGATGTATTCATCATCCATTGAAGGTGCAAAATCCAAGAAGGTGGAACCTAGGTTTGTTTTGAAAGTTTGTACTTTTTCAAGGAGAGATTAGTGTCTCTTGCTAATTTGGTGCCTCTAGTGGGTTATTGCTCACAAATTGAATGAGTGGTTGGTGCCTCAAGTGGTTTGGTGCTTAAAAATTGAATGAGGAGTTGGTGCCTCTAGTGGGTTGTCTGCTCACAAATTGAATGAGAGGTTGGTGCCTCTAGAATTTGCAAAAAGAAATTTAATAAAAGTGATTTTTTTTGTAGTTTTTTCTTGTAAGTCTTTTCACGTAAATATTGCATGTTATTGTGTTCTTCTCATATGCATAATTATTGATGTTGAGTAAATGGTTTTATTGTGATTGATAATTTTTTTAATTGGTATTTAATTTTGTATTATACAAATTCACCCCCCCCTCTCAATATAATCATGTGCTCATCATTGTCCCTATCCTTATTTCCATGGATAGATGTGTCTATCCATATCCTTTGATAAAAATTCCAACATGGTTAGTCCTACTTAAGAAGCATAGCGAGGTGAGATCCACTATTGCTTGTCATGAGTAGATGTGTATGCCCTTAAGTTCTTACCTTATACTTTTTATGAACAATTGAATGTGGCCATCAAGTGTTGTTAGTCCACCTATCCCCATTTGGAGAATGATATAATATGGGGATGTGTTGGGAATATTACATCATTCCCATATGTTTGTTAGTGTGTCATTATAATAATATTTGTTTGTATTACGATTTTTTTTTTGAGTTGTTAAAATAACATGTATCTTTAGGAGTTGTTTTTGAAACTTTCCTATAATATACCTCCGATATGAAAATCCTATATACATAATTTATGTAATATGTATTATTGAATGTAGAGAGGAAATATAATATAATTTTATGTTTAAAATTTACTTTCAATTTCACTTAGTTTAAAATTATTTGACAATCCATAGTTAGTCTTCCTACTTATCAAAAAGTACAAAACTAATTTCAACAAAAAATTAAAACTTATAATTAATAGGCATCACATACCTCTATTGATAATGGCTATTATGTTAACTATTATCCTATCACAATTACATATGTCAACTAGGTCAAATGCTACAAATTATCACAACCTAGTTATCATTATATAAATTTTATTATATCACATTAAATTTGATCATGGACAAGGTCATTTGTGTGAGACATACCTCTTCCTAACAACTACAACTAATGCATCATTCTTTTTATCATACATTTTTGTGTCTATTAGCACATTATTTTTCTAATATTTCTTGAATAACTCTAGTATTGACTACTAGTCTCTAGAAATTAAAAAATCTCACAAAGTTCTAAACATATGATTAGTAGCTCTAAAGGATTTAAAATTATCTTGTATCTTACAAAAATTCAAAGGAAGATTGGACAAGTGATAGTTTTCCTAGTATTTAAATCTTCATTCTAGTGAGATTAAGTTTGGTTACCTTTATCCCAATAGTAGTGCACTTGATAATAATACGTGCATGCACTCCTCCTCCTTGTGCCTCAAAGATAATATGATGGGTATATATCAAACACATTAACATTGTAGAATGTAATTTTTCTTATTTGTAAAATAGCTTGGCATACAGAAGTACCAATTTATTCATCATCTAATATCTCTTCCCTTCCATGTTTACCTTAAACCATTTGTGATATTAAGTGCTTCCACTTACCATGACAATTAAGTGCCCCCCTTACCATTATATGCTTGAATCCTAAATATATATAAACTTTTCTAACCATCTTGTTAATTTCAAATTTGGTGATTTGTACGCTATTGTGTTGATAACCTAATAAAATTGAACACATCCAAAAATAGTTTTCATTATATTTTTTTTGTGATTTAAGATTGATTAGTGTTTGTCACATCTCATAGTCTTATGTGTTATGCACCCCCTTGTTGGTTTAAGTATGGAAACACTACTATAAGAAGGTACTTGAAAACTGTTTTTGTAATGATTTTATTTATTTTTATATGATACATATTTTTCTTAATGAAATTTAAAAGAAAATCCAAATGTGGTGGAATTATCTAAATACTATTTCACTAGTTGTTCTAAACAAAGTTGGAAAAATAATAACTTGTTCCTTTCAGATCAATTATATTATTTTTACAAAACCTACATGTAGTCACTATTCTAATTACATTTTTCAAGCTTTGGTAATCCATTAAAATTATTCACAAATAGCCACTAAAGAATATTATGTGTAGACAACTATAAAATTTGACTATTTAAGTTAAATTGCATCTTAAATTTACAAACAAGAGTGATTATATTACATGAACCCATCTCAAAATTCACAACCATCATTCATTCTCAAATATATCCACAATTTTTACACATAATCCTCCCCACATGCCTATTGCCCCAATCATCATTACACCAAAACCCATTTAACAAACAACCTTACTAGAAACAAACCATAAGAAAAATATATACAAGAGATAATTGAATCTAAATGTTAGGTCATTCATGAAAATATAATTTATGTTACAATATATATTAACAATTAAAGCATTTGTTGGTGGTGTCTCCAAGCCAAAAGCACAAAGCTATAAAAATTAAAACCAAAATCTCTACTAAAAATTTATGTAACACAAATATAAGAAATTAACCAAACTATGGAGTACATGAAGAATCCCCTTCATCATTACATATTCATGCAAATAGTTAGATTATATGTTAGGGATAGTAGAATTATTTGTGTTCATTAAAGAACATGGATATTATTTATTTCTCATGTCATTTGTTTTGACTCGACACTACCTAATCACATTGTTTTCATCAGATAAATTATTTACAAGTTCATATCCAA
The DNA here is from genome assembly GCA_007258455.2 of Sequoia sempervirens. Taxonomy (NCBI): domain Eukaryota; kingdom Viridiplantae; phylum Streptophyta; class Pinopsida; order Cupressales; family Cupressaceae; genus Sequoia; species Sequoia sempervirens. The sequence goes on from VDFB02200220.1 coordinate 21,350, forward strand.
GAATTAATGTTTATGTAGTTAGTTATTTATTTATTAATACTAAATGTTTGATAATGTGTTACTTTATTGTCATGCAAATTTAGGAAACTTATTATGCACCATGGAAAAAAGTGAAAACTATTTAACACTCCCTTTTTAGGGGTTGGAAGAAAAGGAAATTTTAAAATAATAGGTTTATATTAAAAAAATTATCTATTATTTTGAGGTTTTGAGATGAACCCAAACCTCATTTTTGATTAAAAAAATGAAAAATAAAAAATAAATCCACTAAATGGAGTTTAGAAAGCAAACTAATCATGATATAAAATAGGGTAAGATATATGGAACTGAATTAGAAAAACCAAGAAAAACTAGGGGGATAAATATTTGACATTAAATAAATAACCAATAGATTTTGTATTCAAGACATGGTAGGATAATTCACAAATTGATATTCGAGTAGTAAAAAATCAATGTGTTTCATGGTGTTTTAATCACTACTTGAACAAGTAGAAGTTATCGATATACTATTTGTACATAAATTGTAATAAAATATTGATTTCAATTGAAAACTTCCCATCAAGCTATAAAACATTATCAAAGAAATATGGATCCATTATCTTTATTTACTTGGGCTCCCTCCCCACTATTGTGGTGTCTTTTCTTTTCATGGTGAAAAATTCCTCAAAACACATAATTTGATCTCTTTGCAATTGAAATATAGAAAAATGGATCCTAGGTCCTAAATGGCAAGAACCTGGGATCCAATGGTGGCATTTTTCCAAGTTTCATTAGGATGTAGATCAATAAGGTGAATATATTGACTATTAACCATGAAGGTGGGCCA
>VDFB02200221.1:0-19050 GCA_007258455.2 Sequoia sempervirens
AGATTTAGCCTGATATAGCAAAAAAGATTATACATCTAAAAAAAGATTGAAATATAACCCCTTTATTTGAGGGTTTCTAAGATTTTGCAAAAAATAAAACATGCATGCAAATTATATAGCTTAGATTTGAAATTTGAAAAACTAGAAATATTTAGATAAGAAATCCTGCAAAAGGGTTAGAAAAATATTATAAACAAGAAGCAATATTAGACTTTTGGCTCTTCTCCTTTTCTCTTAGAGTGCCTCCAATGGTGTGCTTTATAAACTTGGTAAACCTTCAACAATGTAGCTCAAAAACGATTAGAAATACCAAGCTCTGATACTATGAAAGGAAAAATAAATGAGCAATGGAAAGTACTAACTAGTGAGCATTGTTTGAAGGAAAGAGATTATCAAGAAATAGAGAAGCCAAACCAAGCATCACCAAATGAAAAGGAGACAAGAATTTGATAAGGGGAAAGAAAAGAACAAACCCCAATATTATGAATGGAGACAAAATGCCTAAGAATGATACAAAGAGAGAGAGCACTTAAGCCTTAAGCTTGCTTACTTGAATATGAAGAATGAGAGGAGAGGCACCTCAATAAATAGAGGTGAGAAGAGGAGTTAGAATGTAACTCCCAACTCAATAAATGCCACCATTCATCTATGTGTGTGCAATGTGTCAAGAACCTCTTAAGGAGGTGGCTACAAATATTCCTTAATAAAGGAATTAAAAATAAAATGAGTCATCATCATACATGTGTGAGAAGACAAAAAGACAAAAGATTTGTAGGGATTCATTTGGAATATTCCTACAAGTTAATAAATAATTACAATTAAAGAATAACCTTTACCAAGTAAAGATTAATCTTCTAACAGTTGGAAATACATATAAAACAATAAAAAACAAGTCATCCCACGCAAATAGAAAGTTTCCAGAAGCTAAAACATCCAAGTAATCCACCAGAATGTGAAAACACAAAAAACCAAATAAAATGTACCTGGAGAAAAATCTGGAAAAAGTGCATGAATTGCTATGAAGAGCTCTGAAAGACTGTCTCAATGCCGTAGCAACAAAATTTGAGAAAAAAACCAACACCATTGGATAGTGCTCGGAACTAGCTTTTTGAAATCTTGTTTTCTCAATTTCGATAATCAAGCGAAAAGCTATCCCAATTTTTCCAATCTTGCTAAAATTGCTAAAAAATTTTTTTTTTTGGCTCCCCAAAGGCTAGGCATTGGTTTCCCATGGAACCTTGGGGTGGCAAGGGTTTAATTTTTTTTTTGAAAAAAAGCACCTTACAATACGTGCACCAAAAATTCACCCAACTCCAAAAATTGCAAAAAAAATGAAGATTCTAGATTTGCTCGTGTAATCCTAGATGAGAAAAAAACTCAAAAATGGAGAAAGGGTTTGTTGAATCCACACTTTGATACCATGTTAGAATTGTGAATAAACACGAGATGCATGATCAAACAACGAACAATAACACCTTCCACACAAAGAGAGTTGCAAATAATGATTTGCTATATCCTCAACAAGAAAATATTTACAGAATGAACTTTAAGAATCTTCAAGGAGATCGAAAGATAAAGAGTAGATAATACAATGAGGGTGAGTGCTTTATAAGAACAACCCTAAATGATAAAGGGATTAGATCATGACAAGTGTCAACATCCTATGTGATGAGATAGAATGATTTAATAAAAGCTCACTCTAGTTAACAAAAAAAAACACTCCTAAGTTTAGCTTAAGTGCATGAGAATAAATTAGCCTAATAATCAATTAAAGATTAATTAATTATTAGCTATTGCATTTTGAAAAAAGGGCTGCAGTTACAGATAAAGTAATAGAAGAGATTAACTGGAGTACTAGAATATATAATTGCCCCAAGATATAAAAAAATTCACTTTGCAGAGAGGTTAATTATCCACAAAGGACCATACAGGTTCAATTTCATTTTAAAATGAAACCCATCAATCCTTTTTTTTCTTTGCATGTAAAAAGAAGGCCTTCCAATCTATTATTTTTATGTACAATCATTTTACAATTTGGCCTCCAATATTCAAAACACTAGTGCAAAGTTGACATCTAAGACATTCCAGAAATACTACTCTGTTATTGTCAGTAGAATAAACTGAGAAGGCTCCAAACATAATTACCCTCTATCAAGGTAAACCAAAAACACGTGGCAGGAAGGAAAATTAAACCTTATAATTATTTTTTCTTGATGAGAACAAACTCTTTCCTTTTAGTTAAAAAATTTAGTATATACTAAGCATCTCAGCCATTGGCAGGACTTTTGCCTGCATCCAATCCCCAACTTACTCATGCCAGGTGTGGTGGATGCCTTGTACAATCATGTTGGGTGAGCAATAACTTCTGTTACAGTATGTATGGGCTAATGGGTCACACTTTTTCCAAGTATCTCGCAGAAAGACTCCTGACAGCCATAGCTTAAAGAAATAGCCATAGGAATGAACACATCATGACATTGTAATATGTCTTGCTTGAATGGATAAGTTAGTGCTATAAATGTCAGAAAAAAGCCAATGGAAAGAGCAGTGAGAAGTGGAAACACAGGGACACTTCCCAACCAGAAAGTAAGTTCCCACTGATGGTATATTTGGTGTAAGCAATATTCAAGTTCACATCTTTGGAATAGAATCCAGTGAGAAAAGGAAATCCAATTAGAGATGGGCTACCTACGAGCATCATGATATAGGTCAAGGTAATGAGGAAGCAAGGCACCCCCCATCTTGTGCATATCTTGCTCATCTGACATGGCATAAATCACTGAAGCTGACATCAGAGCTGTACCAGGAACTCTTTGCTAAATAAGTTAGCTCTAAGTTGAAAAGTTAAAATACATGTGTTTATTTGTAGTTCTTGCAATCTTGCATTTGTTTAATATGATTTAGGATAATATGTTGACCAAGAATAACAGATCTTTCTTTAATCCAATTTTAAAGTGGTGCTCTATTATGAGCTTTTCCATTTGTCAGGAAAAAATCTCACTACCTTTTAGTGGACATGATTTTTCCATTCCATGAAGATGTTTTTGATGGAAAAAAATATACACATTTTAATCGAAAAGCACTCAAAAACTTATTACTTCTGTTTAATTTTTTTATGTAGGATGAAGCTTGGGCAGCTGGAGGCAGTGGCATTTTGTTGAGGACAAAAAATGGTGGGAAAACATGGACCCGTGATAAGGCTGCAGATAATATTGCTGCTAATCTTTATGATGTTAAGTGAGTGCTTTTTAACTTTCGCATATGAATGTTTTTTTTTGGTTTTTTGATTTTTCATGTAGTTTTCTCTGCAATTAAAATGTTTTTTTGAATATTCATTATCTTTTTAAGTTCAAACATCAAAGGCTAATGCTGCTGGCAAGCAGTAAGAACAATCTGTAGAAACAGAATTGTGTTATTTAACTTATTTTAGACTAAGTTCTACTGTGATTGGTGATGAACTCTAACCACTTAAGATGTCAGTGTAAGAATGATTGGGAGAGTTGTAAAAGGACAGGCTGGGGATTTGCTTTCCCGGGTGCTAATAGTATCTTCCCTAAGGCTTGCAATAAAATCTGTCTTCTATTATGTTGATGATGATTCTAGACTTATCTGGTGTATGCCATCCCGATCCCATCTTAGCATTACCTTCATTTAGCCATTTACCTCTACCATTAGTTAGATGCAAAGTTTATATTGAAGAGATATACATAACCATAACAGTAACTTATTTATCTGGATTAACAAATAGCAAACCTACATTAGGAATTTTTTTTCCATGGACATCTAGAACCATCATGGCATCCCTTAAAGGTTCTGCATACCATCGGGCTATTAGGAGCTTTGCTTTTTAGATGAGTGATCGACCTCAGATTTAAGAAGAGATTTTTATCTTCCTCAACACGGGGTTTGATTAACATTCTAATTTTATCTCTAACATTTATTCACCCATGGTGTAAACTGTTGATGTTACTTAGCAGCGTCAGGCTGCTTCTTCCAGATCACGCATTTAAAGGCAATTCAAATGATAGCCTTATCGACTATTTGAATTGCAAGATTATCTCTTGAAGAAGGCACGACTTTAATGAAGAACGATCTGTTGAACTGGCGCAACTCTTGGGAATGCATTTAATGATTATTTATATTTGTTAAGGAGGCTCGAATTGTCTTTGAGGCCGACCTCCTGTTTGGATGCAATTTCATTTGAAGAATCATGTCTTTCTATGCTGGGCCGACTTATGCTTTTGAAAGGTCACATCTCCTCTCATCATATTCTATATATACTTGATGGAGTGTCTTTGCTTGATCATCGAATCATCCATTTCATTGTCTCAAGTGTGAAGTTCTCTAGTGTGAATTCATTCCAAGTGCAGATTGAGAATCTGTAGAAGTCAGAGGTTATTGTTAGCAGATTGCTCCATTGTATTTCTGTAATTGCATCAGATTGTGATACCAGTCTCTTGGCCTAATTATCGGCCTTCATTGTAAAGGAGGCATTGTTTTGTGACTCAATATATAAGTGATATATTGTTGCTGGGTTTTTCTCCTTCAGGAGGAGGGTTTTCCCAGGGTATCTGCTGTGTTGTGTGTTTGATTTTGAATTATTTCTCTTTGCTCTAATCTGATCTTTAAAACTAACATGGTATCAGAGCGGGTATAAGGAGGATCTGATCAGATTTATTCAAGTCAAGGCAACCACAAGTCTCAGAAAGGAGAATCCGCAAATTCACAAGATGCCTATCGTGAATGTTGATAAATATGTAAAGCTGAACGGAATCAAGATCTTCCGTCGAATGTTTAAATGTGATGATTGGAGATCATTCCGTGTCACAAAATTTTGATTTGCAAGGTTCTTATCGCAGATAAAGTTAAATAGCTTTTCATTTATCAATCATTGGAGTCAACAGAGGAAGTTTACATATACATAGTCTCCATCTTGAGGAAAATGACGAGTAGCCGAAGATGGCCTATGAAGGAAATCATCTATTTGGATATCAAGTGCTGGAGTTTGACGACGTCATTCTTCTTCAGACCCGTGAAGAAATTCCTGGATCTCTCTATATAATTTGGTTGATCGAAAAAGATCATAAGGTCGATGTTCTCTATTGAAGAGTCGAGCATCTCCTTCGTCTTTGTTCAGATATAATTTTACATTATCTCGATTATGGCATTCAGGAATCAAGCTATCGGGACCTGAGATGGTGACCTCGAATCGTATATTGGTAAGGTACGACCGCTATTTGATGTCAAAGGAGCGCTCGTCTGAAAGTATCGGGACCTGAGATGGAGACAAGATTCATCGTCCAGGGGCTCTGACCGACGTCCTTCTAAAGCCGCGAATGACATCTGCCAGTTATCATGGGCTGGCACCATCCCGTAGACTCTGCGTATTCATCTTCTAGCAGAGCGTCATCTAACTGGCGCCATATTGGAAGTTCTCATAATAATCTATGCGCATCCTTCTCCAAATCGTGACAATAGCTTAGAGTGCCTCATAATATTCGCATGTCATCTCATTGCTAGCGAACTCAAGTTTGAAGGACCTGCTTATAGAGTCATAGTTTAAAATTGTTATAATTCTGCAGCAGGTCATGTGGAAGCAATTGATGCTAAGTCACGATAATGACTGGATTGAGTCTCGAAAAGTTTGAAGGCGCACACTGCAATCTGTTGACATCAGGCATTTTGTTAATCCTTGGATGAGATCATTTGGTGTCATCTTCATTCATCGTGTGTTGCTACATCTGTTACATAATCTGGTTGCAGCAGGAAACAGAGTGCATTGTAAATTTGAACAGTCAAAGACCATGTTCAAATTTAACCTTGCAAAGGGCCTGTGTTCAAGCAGTGAAGGTCGTGGACTAATCTGAGCGCAAGAGTAGTGTATCATACAGTGTCGAGTAATTGCATCCTTTAGAATATTAAAGAGATAAGTATTCTTTGTTTGCTGAGTTATATCATTTATTTGGATCTTGTAATTAATAAAGAGAGATAGTGGTTTCTCTTGAATTGTGTTCTCTAGCATAAGATCCTTTGAAGATTTCATTTATTGCAAGTTACTTCATGCTGGTTGTGAAGATTTCTGAGTGTGACTCTGAAGTAAAAAGAGAATTGCAATTTCGATGATGATTAGTTGGTCACATCGATATCATTCTCTAATGCATGAACTCAGATAGAGCTTTGAACTCTTGGAAAGAGTTGGTTCTACATGCTAACTGCATAATGCATTCAAGAAATCTGTAGTTGTTCAGATTTTCTTTTGTTGTGCTGAGCTTAGCACTCTCGAGAGGAGCAAAAGACGAAAGAAAGAGTTATATCAAAATTCAATAAAGATAAGTTTCCTTATCCCTTCATTCTGATTTTTTGATATATTTCTCTTTTATGTTGATTTATTTATTCATGTTTTAATATTGTTCATAAATTCTTATTTATAACTTGAAATAGTAAACCTTGTATGATTCCAGCCTTGATATTTCTTTGGATAATCATAAACTATTAGTAATCTCTCTTTAAAATGCTTGCAGTTCACTGTTCTAGGAGCAAGAAGGTGGTGAGAGATTGCTTAGTGATGAAAAGCTTGAGGCATCTTGTGAGGAAGTCATGCCGACCAAAGAAATAATCAAGCGTGAAGTCACAACTTGCAGCTATGAGATTGAGTTGATGGCTAGAGGGAGTTCACTTCCAAAAGACTTCTTTGCAATCTCTGAAGTAGGGATCAAGAGGGAGCTTTGTAACTCACTAAGAAGAAGTGAAGATTACTGTATTGCAAGGCTAGGTACTAAACCCTTAGAGGATCCCTTCAGCTGCTAAGATCAAAATTGCTCATAACTGTCATCTAGATTTGTCATTGGTAGCTCCGCAAACCTATTCAGAATAGAGTGATCTGCAATGAGGTCGAGGAGGTCAACCTTGAACTTTCTACAGTACCAGAGCTGTGCACTGGAAAACATTTATCTAAGGCAAGCGTTGCAGGCAATCTTGGACGATGAGGTCAAAAGGTTGATGCAAGTACTTAAAGATTCAGAGGGAGCCTACTATTGATATTTTGAAGAGATTTGGTATGATGGATTGCAAATCCATGTCTACACCTATGGAAACCAACTTGCACAAGTTGAAGGAGGTTGCAGCTAGTTCAGACCTGGTGGATCCCACGATGTACAGGTAGTTGATTGGATCCTTGATGTATCTAGTTAACACTAGTTCTGAAATCTGCTATGCAGTAAGTGCACTTAGTCAGTTCATGTGTGAATCAAGGCAGGTACATCTTGTTGCAGCAAAACATGTCTTGAGATACTTGCGTGGGATAGTTGGATATGGGCTGAGATATTATTCAGGTGTGATCTTGGAGCTGCATGGTTATTCAGATTCTGTTTCGGCAGGTTGTGTTGCTGATCAGAAGAGCACCTTTGGATGTTATTTCAGTTTGGGGTCTGCAATGATCTCCTGATGTAGCAGGAAGCAATCTTTAGTGGCACTGAGCACCGCAGAGGTCATGTACATTGCAGCATGTGTGGTAGTTTGAGAAGCAATGTGGCTTTGGAAGCTCCTTGCAGGATTGGTTGGACAATCATTGGAGCCGACTATCATCCATAGTGTTAATTAAGCTATGTGGAGCCTTTTGTCAATATAGTGTTTCATGACAGAACTAATCATGTTATTGAGGAAAGCATTTCAGTTGAGGTATATCAGCACTGATGAGCAGACGACAGACATTCTCACCAAGCCTCTCTCCAGGATAAAGTTCGTGTACTTTCGAGATAAGCTTGGTATGGTGGAGAATACAGCCTTAACTAAGAAGGAGTCTCAATATCAGTGATCCTCATTAGTGAGTTCTTCTTTGTGAGAGAAGTTCAAGGTGAAATCCCTTGATTAATGAGTTCTTCTCTGTGAGAGAAGTTCGAGGTGAAATCCCTTGATTAATGAGTTCTTCTCTGTGAGAGAAGTTCGAGGTGTAATCCCTTGATTCCACCCTCTGGGAGAACCATGGTGGATGTCATGTGTGCGACTCCATGACAACATCACGTGAGAGAGTCCGTGATGATTTTCTTGTACTTGTGTTTCACCCTCTAGGAGAGCCATGGTGAAAGTCATGTTGAGGTGACAACATCACGCAAGTGATGAACACTCGTACATACCATACATGGTTGTAGCCATTATGGTTGATATCATGTTGAGGTGATATCCGATATCACGATGAGGTGATATCCTTCTTTTCCACATAAGGTTGTAGCCATTGTGGTAGACATCACGTTGAGGTGATATGTCTTTTGCAAATGGAAGAATCATCCCTAGTTGAGAGGGAGTGTTGATGTTACTTAGTAGAGTCAGGCTGCTTCTTCCAGATCACGCATTTAAAGGCAATTCAAATGATAGCCTTATCGGCTATTTGAATTGCAAGATTATCTCTTGAAAAAGGCATGACTTTAATGAAGACTGATCTGTTGAAGTGGCGCAACTCTTGGGAATGCATTTAATGATTATTTATATTTGCTAAAGAGGCTCGAATTGTCTTTGAGGCTGACCTCCTGTTTGGATGCAATTTCATTTGAAGAATCATGTCTTTCTATGCTGGGCTGACTTATGCTTTTGAAAGGTCACATCTCCTCTTATCATATTCTATATATACTTGATGGAGTGTCTTTGCTTGATCATCGAATCATCCATTTCATTGTCTCAAGTGCGAAGTTCTCTAAGTGTGAATTCATTCCAAGTGCAGATTGAGAATCTGTAGAAGTCAGAGGTTATTGTTAGCAGATTGCTCCATTGTATTTCTATAATTGCATCAGATTGTGATACCAATCTCTTGGCCTAATTATCGGCTTTCATTGTAAAGGAGGCATTGTTTTGTGACTCAATATATAAGTGATATATTGTTGCTGGGTTTTTCTCCCTCAGGAGGAGGGTTTTCCCAGGGTATCTGCTGTGTTGTGTGTTTGATTTTGAATTATTTCTCTGTGCTCTAATCTGATCTTTAAAACTAACATAAACATAGTAATAGTATATTATATATTATTAGTTACAGAGGGTTATGTTGAAGATTTATGACTTTAACACAGTATGGCTATAAAACAACAATTATTTAGTAAAATAGAATTTGCTATTGTGAGAGAATGAAACAACTATTGGCGACTGGAGATTAGCCCTCCCAGTGCAGGAATATATTGTGGCAAGTATCATTTACTTTTTGTTCACATGATATTATAGTAGATTTTTGTTCTGATGCAATTCTCATTCAATTGATAAGTGAGGTTGTGTTCTCTTCATGTTGTATTCTTAGTTAAGTGAGTATGACATAAGGCCAAAATAACCTTACACCTGATATCAGAGCTGATTTAATTGTATGAAAATAGTGTGAAAATGGAAAAGTATGCAAAAATGTTTGTACATTTGTTGGAAATGGTTATAGAAGGAGAGAGAGCTCAGATTGTTTGTTCATTTTGTCTGTCAACACATTATAGGTAATACAAAGAGAAGCAAATATGAATATTAAATTGTTGGGAGGTTTCTCAATGATAGTTACAAGAGTTGGTGTCAGCCCAGACTTGGCAAGCTCATTTTTGACCCAGACTTAGACATGACACATAGACACAATGAAATGAAAAAACTATGAAATATAAAGAATTTTAAAGATTTAAAACTTGTATTATGCACCCTTCAATAAATAAACTTTAAAGACACAATAAACTAATCAAAGAAGCTACTTCGATCACATACACATGTATATGTTGATCACATGAGTAAAAAAGCGGATTTTAGTTGAAGGAAACAATATACACACACACACATATATGTATGTATATGTATATACATGTGTATATACATATATACGTGTATATATATATATATATTGTCAAGTGTATACGAAAATCTTGGATTATAAAATCCATGGCATTAAAAAAAATATCAAAACTACAAGTATAAGTCTATGGCTTAGAGGGGCTTGCATCTCTTGTCTCAACATCCATAGTTGTGTGACAAGTCCTTTGTGGGTGTTTGAGATAAGCCCTTGATGATGCAACCATGATTTCTGTTTGTGTATCATCGACACCAACATCTAAGGGGTTTGCTCATGCTCCATCTTCCTTTGCCATGACTACTACCTTTGCCTCTAGATCCACCTAACCAATCTATGCAAGGTCGTCATTGAATATAGGATCCTCAACCTCGATGATCCAATTTGATTGTAGATCAACCTCCTCTAAAGTGATGGGATTTAAGTTTGTGCCCAAGATTTTTTTATGATGGAGTTGAAGATAAAAATGAACATAAACAAGATCATTCAATCTTTGCACCAACAATATGTTGTGGTTCTTGGAGTGTATGTGCTCAAACATGCTCCAATTATACTTGCATCTTGAAGCACTGCATGGTTGGCTTGAGACATAAATTGCAATTCTTTGAAGATTTGGCACCTTAGCACCAAACCTTTTCCACCATGCATATGAAATTAGGAAAAAAAATCAAACTTATTGTTTAACTTTGAATTTCAACTTTAACATAAAAAAAAGGCTCTTTTTAATTTTTAAACTAAAATTATGCCTTTAATAGACTTACCTAGTTGCAATGTCTTCTAAGCCACCTTTGTCTATATCCTCACATAAAGAGGTCCCTGTAAGTCTTCTGTAGACTTTGATCTTAAAATAATCTTGTCGTTGAAGATTAGGTACCATCCACTCTATGACTATGTAAAGCCCATTTAGAACCTCCTTATCAGCCTTGAAATTTGGGTGAAGTTGGAATGCTGAATTTAAGAAATAGGCAGGCCATTGTATGTAAGGGCTTGTGAAGCTGAATTTGTCATCATTGATCATTGATGTCCAAAATATGCATGATATTTATCCTCAACTTTGACATAAATGGATTTAATGGCCTTCTGGCCTTATCTATGCTCCTATATATATATATCCTCATTATGATTCTCCTTCAAATAAGTTGAAGGAGAACACCAAAATCTCTATGAACTTCAATTATTATTAAACATTAATATAACAAGTGTGAACAAAATAAACAAATATAATGAAAATATGAATGAAAAATGAACAAAAAAAAAAGTAATTTAAAGTAAGTGAACAAACCTTTACAATCTCCTTCATTGAAAGTCAGTGTTATGCTCATTGAAAACCCAATCAACCACATCAACCCCTACATTGGTCTTAGCATATGATGACGTTGACCACTCCTCACTAACAAACATGAGCCTCAAAGCAGCCTCTGATTGAAGCAAAGATTGCAATATAATAAAGTTTCCTACAAAGAAGGTTATTCTAAGATGAGCCGACTCCTTTTCTGTATATTCCTTTATTAGGTTGAGGACCCAAGCATGATTGTATATGTATTTGCAAATTTCTTTACCATGCTCCATGCATACTTTGATCCATGAGATTTATTAAGATTCTCTAATATGAGGTTGTAATGTCCCCTTTTTTGGCATGATCATGTTTGATGGTGGTTAGCCTATTACTCAGACTCTCGTAGGCTAACAGGTTGGGTTAGAGGGTCAGTGGCATTATTTGATGAGTTTGGTCATTCTCATTTCTAGAGTTCAGGGGTTGGCTCACTGCAGGCCTTGGCAGTTCAGGAGTTGACAGCTTCTGACAGCACAGAATTATATGGAGTTTCGAGGAAGTTATGTTTATTTTAGTGATTTAAGTTATTAATTAACTTAATACCTTATTATAAAGTCAAAATTGACTTTATCACTGTTGTACCCAAGACCAAAATTTTTGCTTATCAAGGCATTTTGTTTAAAAGAGTCTAAATCTTGCTAAAATGATGTAAAATACAGTTTTTGGGCAATATCAAGCATTTGTTAGTAGTTTGTCAGTCAAAGGCACCATCCATTGATCAGAACCTACATCGGAGGCTCAGAATGGAACATTTCACGATGAAGAAGCGTTTCACGACAACAACTATGCTTTCGCATGATCATTTCAGTGGTCAAGACGGAGTTTTTAGTGATTAAATTATGAAGATTTCTCAGAGAAAAGCAAGAAAGCGCACCTGTAGCCCAGGGGCGCCCTTCTTTTTTAAGGTCAAGATCTTGTTGAAAATGCTCATAAATACAGTCAATCTCTTCATAATCAGTTTGCCTATTCGATGAGCTATCCTGCGAGGCTTTCCGAGACTCGAAACTCCGGCAATTGGCGACAGAAGTTGAAGATTCCAAAGTTTCAGATTGCAGAAGCTTGTCCTTTTCCAGCTTAAGCGCGCCTGTAGCTTAAGGGCGCCCTTCTTAAAGGGGTGTTGGATATTGATTTTTCTGATGACTAATGTAGTCAATCTCTTCATGACTAGTCTGCTTATCCGACGAGCTGTCAAACGCAAAAATCCGAGTCCCAGAGCTCCGGCAGTTGACGTCTGAAGATGAGCTTATAATAGAGTTTTCACATCTTTGAGCTTCTTCGTTGCATTTTCAGTGCAACTGTAGCCCAGGGGCGCTTTTTAAAATGACCCTTGAGATGATCCAGTTTGCTGATGAGGTCTTCTTGACATCAGTTCTACTCTAGTCCAGATTTGCAACGCACCAAGTTGCCTGTTGATCCGACATTCTGAAAGATCGTGGCAGAGTTTCTACCAAGCACGTAAATGAGTGGGCGGACTGGCATAAAATTTTCATTGTATTTCTGTAGGCCATAGGCGCCTAGCCTTTAGGCCTGTCAGATGAAGTTGTTCGCTTTTGAAGTCTTCACGGGATTCAAGCGTAATTACTTTATCTATTCAACGAGCCTAGCCATCAGCGTTCAGGATTTGGCAAACGCTCGTACGTGCGAGGTCTTTGGCGAAATGTTGAAAAGTGAAGACATCCGGAAAATGGCCAAGTATGGAGCATATATTTTAAATAAAATATGCACTTGCATTTTTGAGGTCTTAGAAGCAGTTTTCTTGCTTCGTCACCTCTAGAGACGTCTCTCGTAGATCCTTCTAGCTACGCGTTGAGACAGACAGTGCTCAAATCGGGTCATCCCAGCTCCAGATATCAGAGGTCAAAATAGGGCATCTGGTTGAGGTTTGCACTTTCGTCAAAATGGTGTCAGTGCAACTGTAGCCTAGGGGCGCTTTTACTTTTCAGGCCCTTAATGCACTTTTCAGATGCCTTGTGTATGTTCGTTGGATGCAGAATATCTCCAGTCACGCAGTGAACTTGGTTGCTTGTCAGCAGGGTTCACCGTTCACCGTCAGCAGCTGTTTGAAGTATCAGATGGCAGTTTAGGAAAATGGTTTTAAGTCTGGCACCTGTAAATGAATTTAATCAAGGGTGCCTAATTTTTTGAGGTGTTAAATGATGGATTTTGCAGTGATGACTCCCAACAGACATTTCTTCCTTGTTCAGCAGGCTTCGCAATGAATATCTCAGTTCGGTCTCAGCATCACCCGGTCACTCATAAATCAGTGTTGAAGATGGCCAGTCATAACTTTGTTGTTAGCTACAAAGTAGGAAATTAATAAAAAGTGCAATAATTTGAGCAAATGGACGCCTATGAGTTCAAATGATGACTTTTTGAAGTCAGTGAAGTTCGCTGGTGAATCTCAAAGCTTCATTCGGTTTGTCAACTGAAGTTAAATAATTTTTAATATTTATTTTGCATTAAATGGCAAATTTCTATAATTGGCGCCTTTGTGAATTACATGATGAATATTTTATTATTATTTAATTTCAAACTTCGAGTCAGTGGCAGTGAAACTGAAAGGGGTCCAATTAGAAGGCATCTATTTCAGTCAGGGTTTTTAATCTTGCAGTTCACAAGTTGGTACGAATTTTCTCTTATTTAAACATGGCGCCTTCATTTATTATTCACCAAGCTAAAGAGAAATTCGTAATTCTTAAGAGAGATTTATATTTTAAGAGAAAAATCGTATTTCTTCAAGGCAAATCGAATTTTATGAAGAACAAAGGCGCATCTTCAAGAGAAGTTCGTATTTCTTCAGGCAAAGGCGAATTCTTAGATCAAAGGCAAATTCTTCATCTATTTCCAAAGGCGATTTCTCCAATCACATTCTTTTGTAGGTTAAAAGTTCACATTTATCAGCAATTTGAAGAATTCAAGGGCGATTTTCATTAAAGAAGAGCATATAAAAACGTCTTTTTCCTCCTTGGTTCTCAGATTTCTCTCAATTCTCAATTCGCATATTCCTAAAATTGGCAAAATTCGACAAGTTCAAACATCTGGATCATTTCTATATAATTTCCTCGAGTTAAAATCGTGCGTTTGATTTTTCAGGAATTTTTAACTTCAGAACATTCGTTCTCGAATTTCTAATTTTCTCAACTGAAAAGTCTTTGCATGGTCGAGTAGAAGTTAGATTTTCGCATTTCTAACGTTTTGGGTTTTGTCTTAGAATCTTTTTCTAGACAAAACCCATATCTCAGATTTTTGCCGAAAATAACTCTTCAAAAGGCTATTTTTAACTTTCGCAGGCTATTTATAGCTTTCTCGAATTCTTGTCAGAACATAGTCGAGTTCACAGTCAACAAGTGAGTTTTTCAGAATGCAGTACACTCAACTCGAATACAAGACCAAGATAGTCCTTACTCACGACTTCCTCGGGACAGTTGAGACAGATCTTCACAAGGTGTTGCCAGAAGCAGTTCTTGATCCGGTTAAGATCAGGGTTTCGATTATTCAAAATATTGAGCAGTCCGGGTTATTGGAGGCAGCTTCCATACCTATCTTCGTTCATTGTGTTGAGTTTGTGATGGCTTGTATTAAGCATTACAATTCCACTACTCGTGAGATAGTGTCAGTTGATGGACGAATTATTTGTAGTCTCAAGCCTGTGGATATCGAAAGAAGTTTCAGTATACCTCAACACTCGAACAGTCTTGTTATTTCTCTACGAGCGTGTGGCGGGCATTCAATCTTGATATGGACAAATGGAAAAGATGCGTGAAGATGGTTAAAACAAGCGAAGAAGAGCGATTGCCAAACAATGAGTCGTGGTGAGACAAAGGATGATGCAGCGATTCTAGTACACTCTTGAATGCGTGTCTGGTCGGCCCCTTATGCTAATGTTTTCCTTGGATGTATTACATTATTGGTGGCATCATATGCAGGCGGGAGCATTATATTTGGGCATCCTTCATCGACGATATAATCCACAAAGGAATCCTTACGGTTTCCTAGTTGCTCATAGGTTTCGCGTGTTCGTATCGTGTACTTGTCGCTTAATGGGAGTCGATTCGAGGACCTTCTTAAGTGAGCATTTCTTGGAGTGTTGAAAGTCTATCATTATTATGATGAAGCTTGAAAGGTTCACAAGGTGACGCCATTTTCAAAGCGTGTTCATGAGGCTTTCCGACTTATATAGTGAGAATTTGGACGGAATTGCATGTTAAGTATCTCGGCGGTTGCTAGAGGCGATGATGGATAGTTAGGCGAATTGGTTTGTCGGTTCCCGACATATATACCTACAGCATGTCGAGGTATGCAGTTTACAGAAATCGGCTAATGCTTCCACGTTATCCCTCGGATAAGGCGGTCTTATAGGTTCTTGAGACAGTCACGCATTAATTCATTGTCTTTTACCTTGCTTGAGCACAAAACCATCTCAATTTTCCTTTTCAATTTGGAATGTATTGGTGCAAGGCGGCAGGTGATGCCAAAGTTAGAGGCGGGGCTTCGAGAAATATATCATCTCAGAGTATCTTGTTGGGCGTGCCTATATGATCTTCGGTCATTATACAACTTCGCCTTGTGGAAGCTATTTCCTTGAGCCTTCTATGGAGGATGCGGGCAATGCCTTGAGATGACTTGAAGGTTAAGTAAGAGCGTAGCTTCTGACCTTCTCTCTCTCACAGATTTCTATTTTCTTATCAGAAGATGTGGGAGGTTTATCGGATGATGAGGGAGAGGTTCTTCCTCAGTTTTTCAGAGAGCAGGTTGACACACAGCCGTTGCCGGCAGTTGATTGGTACGCCAAGGAGTACGCGACCGTGAAAGAGAGGTCAAGTAGAGTTATTCAGAACAATATACTTTACCTCGACAGCAAGAAGACTAGGAGGGTAAGTATGCCTAGAGTAGAGCCGCCAGTAGTGGTGAATCCTTCACTACCTTCCTCGTCAAAACCTAAATAGAAGAAGAGGAGTAACCCTCCTAAGAAAGGTCAAGTGCCAAATAATTCAAAGGGCAAGGCGCTTGCTATTAATACACATACAGAGCCTGACAAACGACCTATCACAGAGCCAGTTCAGAGGCCAGTTCGGAGTCCGCCAGTGCCTGAGGTTCAGCCTCAAGTTCCTACACCAGTTTCGGAGCAGTCACCAGTCCTGATTCACATTGAATTGGATTTAGACTCCCCATCTCGCATTCATTCCTCTACACATTCACTTTCGTCGCAACCTCCTATTGCTAGTACAGATCCTTCCAGTAGTATTAGCCTAGACCAGTCTTGGATTGAGTCTCAGCTGGGAAGGAAGAGGAGGCAGCCATCCTATGTTCTTAATCATTTCGATTTTGAAGAGATTTATCAGGATGCGCCAGACAAGAGGGTCAAGAACATGGTCCACGTAGAGAGGAATACTGACATGGAGATCGTTGTCGAGACTGCTGTACCTCCACAGGGGAAGAGCTTGGACGAGTTGGAATCTCAAGACTTTGAGGTTATCACAGTCAACCTTGGTCGTAGCACACGCCAGACTCAGGTTGATCTCCTACAGGTTGTACAGACGGTGCCAGAGAGAGAATGCTGAAGGACGGAGAAGATAAGGCAGCCCTCAAGGCTGAAGTCAGACAACTTCGTCAATACATTTCTAGTCTTGTTCACAGGCCAGATGCCATTACCACACTCCCACCGATGCTTGAGCCTCCAACAGAACAAGGCCAACTTAATCATTTAGTTGCATATGGCAAGTGTTTGGATGAGTGGGAGGAGTTCATTGCTAGAGGCCGTTCTATGCTTACAGAGTTATATCAGTTGCGGTACAATGCATGAGAGCTCCGTCTACGTCTCCAGGATGAGGAGCAAGACATGGCAATTAATAGACCCTGGGATGAGATTATGATTGCTCACTGATGTAACGAATTAGTCCACTGATCACGGAGGATGAAGCTATCTATTCTCGAGGAAAATACGGTTAGTTTCAAGGCAAAGATAGAGACTATAGAGTTGGTAGAGAGCCGTCACTGGTGCACTCGATTAAATTGAGAACCTTAGTATCTAGCTTGCCGTGTCGATGTCGATTGAGGGGTGGTGCCTATGTTGAGAAACTACTTACGTGTTCGATTGACTCGGGCACTCATTCAAGCTATTTTGCCCGATTGGGAGACCATTGGTATGGATTAATCCAACTACAGTCATGTATGCGACGATATTCGATAGAGCAATAAAAGAGTAGGGGCCGAACTTCAGTCGGTCTGGTGGTGAGAGACATGTTCTTATGAGCATAACATTCTTGACAGTATCAAGCTCAGGCGGTGATGGGTTAACAATCTTTCGTTGAGGGATTGATTGCTCGAGATCATGATCAGTAGACTTCAGTTCCTACCTCTCAGAATAGACTTTATACACAGGAGTTAACTTGGCGTTACCCTTTCAAGTTAACTCATTGTTTCATCACATGCATATCTATTCTGAGATTAGCTTTATTTACTTGGAGTTTCATTTAGGGTTTTCGTTAACTGATGGTAGTCTTCCAGTTAACTTGCTTTCAATAAGGACGTGCATGCTTGCACAATTGTCCATTTTAGATTAGATGTTTTGGTTAATTGATGGTAGTTTTCCAGTTAACTGTATAGTTTACTTCATTAGGGCTTAGCAGTAAATCTTGCATGCATTGCAAGGCTATGTGGATTGACTCAAGGTGATTTTAGGGTTCTACACCTTTTGATGTCTATAAATAAGAGCTTTTGCTCATTTGTACATAACTTTTGCATGAGAGAGAAATATATGCTGTGCCTACCTTGCCCTCAATATTGCTCTTTTTGTATCTGTTCATGCGTTTTTGCTATTATGATGAATTGTTATGCCACATAGGGTTTCATGCAATTATAATGGTGAATTCTTTCCTTAGTTAGATCAAATCTGTTTTGTGTTCAATAAACTTGATCAGATTGAGATGATAGTTGTGCCACCTTGCCTTCAAGTAGAGAATCTGCACTTGGTTATCGTGTGTTATTGTGAACAATAAACTTATTTGGATTGAGCTGATAGTCGTGCCACCTTGCCTTCAAGTTGAGAATCTGTACTTAGTTTATCGTGTGATGTTGTTTCCAATAAACTTGTCTAGATTGAGCTGATAGATGTGCCACCTTGCCTTCAAGTTGAGAATCTACACTTGTTTATCGTCAGATAGTCAACCTTGCTCCATTTCCTCATGCTCTATTTTCTCGAGGAGACTGGATAGATTTAAGCAATTAGCCTAGTTGTAGTTAGTGATCTGCGAAACCAGAAAATACTTAGTTGCAACGTATAGAGTTTTCGTGATAGCCTTGTACCTCTACAGCTGAGACAAAAAGACAGGAGATAGTTTAGATTACTTTTTCCCTTTACAAGCATTTTTGTTAAGCATAACGAGGGAGCTTCCAATCCTAATTTGAAGAGCACTCATTGCGTCATGTGCATAGCTGTCCGTACCAACTTATACTCCAGAGGTGTTCGTCGTCATGCCAACAAGGCCAAAGGGGTACTTTCCTTTGTCTCAAAGGGTACTGCCTTGGGCCTAAGAGAGTTGGGTCACCAAGACACTAGTTGTAACCTTACTCCTCCATCATGGTCAATCGAACCTTCCAAGGATGTTAAAATGCTTTGTGATTGAATTAATGATGGGTCAATAGTTTGTTAATAGCTAGTTATGGCAAACTACTAACTGTTATTGTTGTGATAAATGATTCTATTCTACTAATTGATTTAATTATGGTAAATGGTGTTAATCTGTGTGTAGGACTTCAATTAGGGCTTTAACCAGGTGAAAGATATTCTCTAACCTATTTGTTCATTTAAAAATTAAGGATTTAGGGAATTTCCAATTAGTGGACATTACAATTGGAGTCACTTTTTTAGCAGTATGCTCTTTTTAGTAAGTGTTATTTCTGGTAGTGGTCTTGGAAGCATTTCAAC